>JAYESA010000006.1:173613769-173778769 GCA_036927795.1 Iris macrosiphon | reverse complement strand
AGCCAAACAGTATTCATGTGTATGTCGGTTATGCAACTCACGCATAACGGAGTTATCGTAGTTTATTCATGTGCAACCTAAGCTGATCACATAACGAACTTGTGCTCAAGGCATTTAGCTAGTATTCCTATTTTCTCACATGCAGTTACTTCTCTACTACTTGTATTGTTCTCCAGTTTACTTTGCAGCTACTTTATTTGCTCCATCATGTATTTATTTCCTGTGCATCTTTTATACTTTTCTATTGCTCGTCATATACACCTTACCATGTAATTGGAGTTGCTTTCAGAGTTATGTACTTTGCTCCAGTCCTGACTGGACATATTTTTTCCAGAGGATCCTGAGGATTTCTGCCCGACATTCTACGGGCCGGGCGTCAAGGAGTGTTGTGACCCCGAGACTGGGGAGGAGCCCGACGAGGAGACGCTGTTAGCGCCCTAGTTAGCTAGGTGGGTTTTTCTGGGTTGTTCCCAGTTGATTATTTTTTATGACTGTACTATATCTATTATTTTGTTTCCTGTGAGATGTTGTAGACTATAGACTTGGACTGTATATTTTGGATATTGGCTTGCTCCTTGTTTTCTTATTTCTTTGTGATATCTTATCATGCTTTTACTCTTCCCCTAGTTATTGTGATTGAGTATTTATATATATATTATGTGGTTGCCCTCCTTTTGGAGAGGTTATTGACAGATTTTGTGAGTTATAGATTGTTGACCTAGAACGGACCTTTACAGCGTTCTACCGCCGATTCTGCAGCGTAGGCTGGACGTACCCACGACTCATGCCCAATTTTTCGGGTGCGGGTCATGACACATTTTTGGTGGTGGCCCATGTAGGTCTAGTTTTTAGGTTTACCTGCAATAGGATATAGGATATAGGCTGAGAGAGAGTGTGCTCAATCACAACTAGGACCCTTCTTGATTTATTTTGCTATCTTTAATTTTCTTGAAATTATTTTTATTTGCAATATTTCTGTCCTTCCTTGATGATATCGTATCTTGCACCATATTGACTTCTTTTGATCTGTGTTCAGGATGCCTCTGAAGACACGGTCTCAGCGCACCGTTCCAGCAGCTGCCACCGAGAGGTCTGCCACCTCTCGTCCTGCTCGACTTTAGGCAGCCGCTACCACTCCACTCGCCACTCCTGCGGTCGAGGGAGCATCTGTTTCTCTCGGAGATCCTCCTACTCCTATCGATCCGAGAGCTACACCAGTTGTTCCGGTGGTACCTCCTCCACCACCGCCTGCACCAGTTGATGCCACGCAGTTGTTTGCGTTCTTCAGAGAGATAATGGACGCGCAGCACCGCCAGGCAGATGTTATGAGGTTGGGTATTGAGAATGCTCACCAGGTGGCCATGACAGCGGTGGACAAAGTGGCTCAGGTCCAGCCACAGGCAGAGCAGGCTCAGCATTCGAGGCTGGGCACCATTATCGACTTTCAGAGAATGTGGCCCAAGGAGTTCTGGGGTACGGAGGGGATCCTGTACGCGGACGACTGGATCGAGCACATTGAGGGTATCTTTAGGCTGGCATTGATCCCAGTCAGTATGCAGATTGAGGCAGCGGGCAGCCAGATGTTCGATCTTGCCCTTACTTGGTACCGCACAGATACGAGGATAGCAGTACCGGGACTGACTTGGGAGGCTTTCAAGAAGCTTTTCAAGGAAAAGTTTTTTTTCGGAAGTGGCTCTCAGTGCTTTAGAGAGCCAGTTCGAGACGCTCGTCCAGGGGAGCATGCTGGTGGACGAGTATGCAGCAGAGTTCTGCCGTCTGGACAGATTTATTGAGGGTTTGACCGAGGCAGCGAAGACGCGGAAGTTCCACAAGGGTTTGGTCATGGCGGTCAAGTCCTTGACTAGGAGTAACCGTGAGGCGACCTTCGAGCAGATTGTGAGCGACGCTCAAAGGGCTGAGGATGACTTGGAGCTGAAGACCAAGAGGAGCAGAGATGCTTCTAGAGTAGGCAGCAGTACAGGCCCAGCCAAGAGGCCATTCCAGCAGACTCAACAGCACCAGGGTCAGGGTCGTACGCCCTTCCGGCAGGCGCCCCAGCAGCAGAGGCAGGGATAACAGCAGGGCCAGAGACAGCCCATCATTAGCCCTTTCTGTAGGAAGCCGGGGCACGGATGGGACATTTGCAGGAAGAGGCTGGGCAGATGTTTGTTATGTGGCACAGCAGATCACCAGCTGAAGGATTGCCCTTCAGCATTTGCTCGTACAGCTCAGGGCGGAGGAGCCGCTCAGAGGGGACCAGCCAGAGCACCTGCAGCACAGCAGAGAGGATAGCCTTTGCCGACTTAGCAGCAGAGGTTTGCCCAGCACCAGCACCAGCACCGAGGAGGACAGCAAGGACGAGCTTTTGCCCTGACTGTAGACGAGGCCGAGCCCGTTGGTGATATGATCTCAGGTTCTGTTCTTCTTAATTCCATTCCAGCACTTGCTTTATTTGATTTCGGGGCTTTCCATAGCTTTGTGTCTGTATCTTTTGCTGTTAGACACCATCTTGTTACTGAACCTTTAGCTAGACTCTGCAAGATCATGACCGGGGGTGGCATCATCCTAATCAGTGATGTCTGCAGAGACCGGAGAGTTACCTTGGGAGGCCGGGAGTTGAGTGTGTGTCTACTCGTAATGCCACTTCTGAGCTATGACATTGTACTCGGGATGGATTGGTTGAGTATGCAATGTGCTAGTATAGATTATCGTGGAGGCAGAGTATTGTTTAGTCCGTCGGGTGAGCCAGAGTTTCAGTTTGCCAGAGGAGCAGCGGAGCAGAGCGAGGGAGTCTTCTGCGGAGTCCTGGTGGTAGAGCCAAGGTTTTTACATCCACTGATAGCGGAGTACATGGATGTCTTTCCAGAAGAGTTGCCAGGGTTACCTCCGGACAGAGATGTGGAGTTCTCTATAGACTTGGTGCCAGGCGCAGAGCCGATATCCCAGCACGTCTATAGAGTCAACAACTGTGAGCTGGTAGAGTTGAAGAAGCAGGTGGATGAGCTTCAGGACAAGAGATTTATCAGATCTAGTTCTTCTCCGTGGGGTGCTCCGGTACTTTTTGTGCTGAAGAAGGATGGGTCGATACGGACGTGTATCAACTACAGGGCTCTGAACAACCTCACAATCAAGAACAAGTATCCGCTGCCGCGTATTGATGATCTTTTTGACCAGTTGAGCGGAGTGAGGGTGTTTTCCAGGATTGATCTGAGGACAGGCTACCACCAGGTGAAGGTCAGGCGGGAGGATATTCCGAAGACAGCTTTTTGGACCAGGTATGGACAGTATGAGTTCATGGTGATGCCGTTTAGGTTGACTAATGCCCCGACAGTGTTCATGAATCTGATGAACAAGGTGTTCCATCAGTGTCACTACCCAATTCTAGAAATAGGGTATTTTTTTTTTTTATTGATAAATAGTGTATTGTATTTAATTATTTATATTTATATTTAATTAGTGCTTGTCTTATTTTTATTTTGATTGTTTTAGGGTTTTGGCTAGCCTGGACCCATGTCAGACCCTAGTGGACCCATGTCCGACCCAGCCCACACCCTTGTGAGAATTATTTTGGGGCTTAGAATTATTATTTTATTTTTAGGAGGTTAGTTGGTGAGATTTGGAACTAGTTTGAGTGCATTTGGAGACCCGGAACCCAAAACCGAGTGAATAGGGGCGTTTTGGGAATTTGGAAAGTTGTAAACCCCATTTATTAGCTAGGCCGGCCCCTACCTACCACCCCCACCCGATTCCAGCAGCAAGGAGCAGCCCCCCTCTCCTCTTCATTCCACTTCTTCACTTCTTCTTCTTCTCCACTTCTCCTTTCTTCTTCCTTCTTTCTCCAAGTGAGTTTTCTTCCATTTTTCTTCTTTCTTTCTTCCATTCATTCTTCTTTAAGCTAACCCTAACCTTGCATTTTCTCTAACCTAGGTGTGAGAAGCCTAGATCTAGTGTGAGAGCTAGAATTGGTAGCTTGGAGCTTGAGGGAGTTGATTTGGAGGGAATTTGGGACTTTGGCCTTGGGATTCCAACTCCCAAGAGGTAAAACCTAACTTTCCCCTTCCTAATTATTTTTGTGTAGTGTAATTAGTGTTGTAGAACCCTCCTAGACCCTAACCCTACCCGTAGGAGGAAGTTGGAACTAGTTTGGGTGAGTTTAGAGACTTTGACATTAGGTTTTGTGTCGAATTCGGGTGGAATCCGAATTTGGCCCAATTTTGGGTGATGCCCTAGGTTAGATGGACCTAGGTAGACGTTGTCGGGTGTCTAGAGGGTGAGTGCGTGTCTCCGTTTGGACACGGGAAGCCGCGTCGCGGAGAAACGGGCGTTTCGGGCGAAATTGGGGCTTTTCGTCGTCGCCGATTCTAAGTGCGTGTGCGTTTCCGCCACGGGCCTAGAATCGACGTGGGAGCGCATTTTCTAGGATCTAGACATCGTGTAGAGCGCGTGGGTAAATTTTGGGCCGATTCCGAGTTCGTTTGGTGTGCGTTTCAGGAGGTTTTCCGAGCCGCGCACCACGTGTTCGTCGAAATGACCGAATGGCCATTTCGACTTGGTTTCCTCGTTTCGGCTTTGTGCGCGCGTTGGGTTAGTATCGGGGAGTGTGTGCTAGAGTTTTCGGGCTATATTTTATATATTTTAGGGTATTGGTGAGTGTCGGGGTCGTTGGGCGTGCGAGGGGCGTGTTGTTTGTGTGTTGTGTGCGTGGTTGTGTTTGTTTTGATATGTGTATATATATATATATATTTATATATATATGTATGTTTGTTTATGTATATATATTTATATATATATGAGTGTATTTATATCTATGTGCTTATGTGTGTATATGTCTATGTGTATATATATATGTATATGTGTAAGTGTGCTCGTGTGTATATGTATATATATTTGAATATGTGTGTGTGTGTATATATCTTAGAGTGTGTGTATTGATATATATATATATTTTGTGTGTTTATATATATATTTGTAGCTATGTGTATATATATTTATGTGTGTGTGTGTTTTAGTGTGTGAGTGTGCTAGTGTGTGTGTGTTAGAGTGTGTAGTTAAGTGTGTGTATATATATATGTATCTAGTTATATATATATAGATATATATGTATGTATATATATATATAGAGTGATATATATATATGTATGTTTATGGATGTGTGTGTGTGTATGTGAGTTGGAAGGGGGGGAGGTTCCAGCCCACTGCAGCAGCAGCCTACAGCAGCTATCTGCTGCAGCAGCAGCAGCCATATGGGGCAGCAGCAGCAGCAGGATCAGCACAAGCAGCAGCAGTAGCAAGAGCAGCAGCAGCAGGATCAGCACAAGCAGCAGCAGCAGCTAGTATATGCAGCGGGGAGCAAGGTAGCTAGGTTTTAGATAGGTAGATAGTTACTAAAATAGATAGATAGATAGTATTATAGATTAGATAATTAGATATATAGATAAGTAGATGGATAGATAGATACCTATATCTATGGATACTAGATAGGTAGATAGGTAGATAGGTAGTTTTATCTATCTAGGAGATAGATATCTATATACCTATAGTTAGTTATATATATATAGATATCTTGATAGGTAATATATATATATATGTTATGATTAGGTAAGGTATTGGGTAATCGGGTAAATGTGTGTGGATATCTAAATACATAGGTATATACATACTTAGATGTATATATATATGGTAGATATATATATTACCTAGCCTAGATTAATAACTAGGTATATAATTAGTAGCTAAATAGCTAGTTAGAGGGCCTTAGGGCGAAACCTCAATACCTTGAGATACCGAGGTATCTCGATACCTTGAGATATTCAAGGTATTGAGTTTCGAGCGGGGTATTTGAGCATTAGCCTAGGAAATGCTTGGGAATGATTTTTATATGTTTTTATATATATAATTACGCGTGCTAGCATAGGTTTTAGCGGGTTTAGGCGGGGTGCGTGGCCTAGGGCGAGGTATCGGATACCGAGGGTATCCCGGTATCTCGATTAGGCGAGTTTGTGAGTTTAGTGGCTTAATGAGCTCGGTTTGACCTAGAATTTCAGGGGCACCCTAGTTTGACCTAGCTTTGACCATAATTGTCCCCGTTGACTGCAAAAGTCAACGTTTGACCTAGTTTTGACCTAGAGTTGACTTTTTGGACCCCGGGTTGACTTTTTGACCCGAATTTCACCGGTTTGACCCGTTCGACCTAGAATAGCCCTAGAAGCCTGTTTTTAATTATTTTATATCAGTTTAAATGCTTAGAACCCTGTTTAATCCTTGTTTTTCGCATTAGGTCCTTGCGACACCGGTCCGGACCTCGATCCTCATCAGTTGCTCAGGACATCAGGCGAGTACCTACCTCTGATAGTTTCCATTTCATGATAGCGTTTATATCACCTGTTCTAGAACTGTAATACTTGATTCTGACACTTTATTACACGAGCTGGTACTAGTGGATCCCGTCATGAGGTGCTATCCCCCTTACCGTGTTCAGCGGGTACTCTATCACGTGTATTTCATCATGTGCTTCGGGTATTGATTATCATGTGCTATCATGTGCTTATTGTGCTCTCGCCTTCGTGTGCGCGAGCTATTATCATGTACGTAGCGTGTTGTGGTTGGATCCAATGGTATTAGTGGGGGAGGGGAGTAGTGAGTTGGTTATATGATCAAAGCCAAACAGTATTCATGTGTATGTCGGTTATGCAACTCACGCATAACGGAGTTATCGTAGTGACTTTCATGTGCAACCTAAGCCGATCATATAACGAACTTGTGCTCAAGGCACTTAGCTAGTATTCATGTTTCTCACCTGCAGTTACTTTTCCACTACTTGTATTGTTCTCCAGTTTACATTGCAGCTATTTATTGTGCTCCAGCATATATTTATTTCCTGTGCATCTTGATTACTTTTCTATTGCTCGTCATATACACCTTACCATGCATTTGGAGTTGCTTTCAGAGTTATGTACTTCGCTCCAGTCCTGACTGGGCATATTTTTTCCAGAGGATCCTGAGGACTATTGCCCTACGTTCTACGGGCCTGGTGTTGACGACTGCTGTGACCCCGAGGAGGAGTGCGCCGAGGAGACGCCGATAGCACCCTAGTTAGCTAGGTGGGTTTCCTGGGTTATTTTCAGTGGTTTGTATTTTGGATGACTGTACTTATTCTTTTGATGCTGTGATGTTGTAGCTTTTAGACTTGGACTGTATTATTTTGGATTGTCTTGCCCTCTTGGTTCTGGTTTTCTCTGCTTATATCATATCGTGCTTATTTCTTCCCCTAGATTTTGTGATTAAGATTCATATATATATTGCGTGGTTGCCCTCCTTCGGGAGAAGATTATTTGATATATATATTGCGTGGTTTTGCCCTCCTTTTGGAGAGGTCATGCCGGATTTTTCAGTGAGATATAGATAGATATGGTTGACCTAGAACGGACCTTTACAGCGTTCTACCGCCGATTCTGCGGCGTAGGCTGGACGTACCCACGGCTCATGCCCGATTTTCGGGTGCGGGTCGTGACACGTTTTTGGTGGTGGCCCATGCAGGTCAGCTTTTTAGGTTTACCTGCAGTAGGATATAGGATATAGGCTGAGAGAGAGTGTGCTCAATCACAACTAGGACCCCTCCTGATTTTTCTTGCTATCTTAATTTTCCTGAAATTGTTTTCTTTTGCAATATCACTGTCCTTCTTTGATGTTATCGTTTCTTGCACTGTATTGACTTCTTTTGGTCTGTGTTCAGGATGCCTCCGAAGACCAGATCTCAGCGCACCGCCCCAGCAGCTGCCACCGAGAGGTCTGCCACCTCTCGACCTGCTCGACTTCCGGCAGCCGCTACCGCTCCACTCGCCACTCCTGCGGTTGAGGGAGCTTCAGTTTCTCTCGGAGATCCCCTTACTCCCATTGATCCGAGAGCCACCCCAGTTGTCCCGGTGGTACCTCCTCCACCACCGCCTGCGCCAGTAGATGCTACACAGCTGTTCGCGTTCTTCCGAGAGATGATGGATGCGCAGCACCGCCAGGCAGATATTATGAGGATGGGCATTGAGAATGCTCATCAGGTGGCTTTGACAGCGGTCGACAGAGTGGCTCAGATCCAGCCACAGCCAGAGCAGGCTCAGTATCCTAGGCCGGGTACTATCATCGATTTTCAGAGGATGCGGCCTAAGGAGTTTCGCGGCACAGAGGGGATCCTGTATGCCGACGACTGGATCGAGCATATAGAGGGCATCTTTCGGCTGGCGATGATCCCAGCCAGCATGCAGATAGAGGCAGCGGGCAGCCAGATGTTCGACCTTGCCCTTACTTGGTTCCGCACTGATACGCGGATAGCAGCTCCGGGATTGACTTGGGAGGCTTTTAAGAAGCTTTTCAAGGAGAAGTTCTTCCCGGACGTGGCTCTCAGTGCCTTAGAGAGTCAGTTCGAGGCGCTCGTCCAGGGGAGTATGCTAGTGGATGAGTATGCAGCGGAGTTCTGCCGTCTGGGCAGATTTGTTGAGGGGTTGTCAGAGGCAGCGAAGGCGCGGAAGTTCCGCAAGGGCTTAGCCATGGCGGTCAAGTCCTTGACTAGGAGCGACCGCGAGGCGACCTTCGAGCAGATTGTCAGCGATGCACAGAGAGCTGAGGATGACCTAGAGCTGAAGACGAAGAGGGGCAGAGACACTTCCGGAGCAGGCAGCAGTGCAGGCCCGGCCAAGAGGCCATTCCAGCAGACCCAGCAGCACCAGGGTCAGGGTCGGGCGCCCTTCCGGCAGGCGCCTCAGCAGCAGAGGCAGGGTCAGCAGCAGGGCCAGAGGCAGCCCATCGTTTGCCCTTTCTGTAAGAAGCCAGGGCACGGATGGGACATATGCAGAAAGAGGCTGGGCAGATGTTTATTGTGTGGCGCCGCAGACCACCAGCTGAAGGATTGTCCTTCAGCGCTTGCCCGTACAGCTCAGGGCGGAGGAGCCGCTCAGAGGGCACCAGCCAGAGCACCTGCAGCGCAGCAGAGAGGACAGCCTTTGCAGACTCAGCAGCAGAGGTTCGCCCAGCACCAGCAGCAGCACCGAGGAGGACAGCAGGGGCGAGCTTTTGCCCTGACAATGGACGAGGCCGAGCCAGTTGGTGATGTTATCTCAGGTTATGTTCTCCTTGATTCCATTCCAGCACTTGCTTTATTTGATTCCGGTGCTTCCCATAGCTTTGTGTCTGTATCTTTTGCTGTTAGACACTATCTTGTTGCTGAACCTTTAGCTAGACTCTGCAAGATCACGACCGGGGGTGGTATCATCCTAGTCCGTGATGTCTGCAGAGACCGGAGAGTTACCTTGGGAGGCCGGGAGTTGAGTGTGTGCCTACTCGTAATGCCACTTCCGAGCTACGATATTGTACTCGGGATGGATTGGTTGAGTACGCATTGTGCTAGTATAGATTGTCGTGGAGGCAGAGTTTTGTTTAGTCCGCCGGGTGAGCCAGAGTTTCAGTTTGCCAGAGGAGCAGCGGAGCAGACAGAGGGAGTCTTCTGCGGAGCCCTGGTGGTAGAGCCGAGGTTGCTACATCCACTGATAGAGGAGTATATGGATGTCTTTCCGGAGGAGTTGCCAGGGTTACCTCCGGACAGAGACGTGGAGTTCTCTATAGACTTGGTGCCAGGCGCGGAGCCGATATCCCAGCACGTCTATAGAGTCAGCAACAGTGAGCTGATAGAGTTAAAGAAGCAGGTGGATGAGCTTCAGGACAAGGGATTTATCAGATCTAGTTCTTCTCCGTGGGGTGCTCCGGTACTTTTTGTGCCGAAGAAGGATGGGTCGATACGGATGTGTATCGACTACAGGGCTCTGAACAGCCTCACAATCAAGAACAAGTATCCGCTGCCGCGTATTGATGATCTTTTTGACCAGTTGAGCGGAGCGAGGGTGTTTTCCAGGATTGATCTGAGGACAGGCTACCACCAGGTGAAGGTCAGGAAGGAGGATATTCCGAAGACAGCTTTTCGGACCAGATATGGACAGTATGAGTTCTTGGTGATGCCGTTTGGGTTGACTAATGCCCCGGCAGTGTTCATGAATCTGATGAACAAGGTGTTCCATCAGCATCTGGACAGGTTTGTGGTGGTGTTTATAGATGACATCTTGGTGTATTCGAAGACCCCAGAGGAGCACGAGGAGCATCTGAGGATAGTGCTGGAGACTCTCAGGAAGGAGGAGCTGTATGGAAAGCTCTCGAAGTGTGAGTTCTTCCTTGACAAGGTGGAATTCCTTGGTCATGTGGTGACTGGAGAGGGTATCTCGGTGGATCCAAGAAAGATCGTGGCAGTTGAGGCATGGAGTGCTCCGAGTTCAGTAGCCGAGGTCAGGAGTTTCTTGGGACTGGCAGGCTACTACAGGAGATTTGTTCAGGATTTTTCCCGGATTGCAGAGCCGTTGTCCAGGCTGACCCGGAAGGACGTAGAGTTTGTTTGGTCAGAGGAGTGCCAGATCGCCTTTGATGAGCTGAAGAGGAGGTTGACGACAGCTCCAGTGTTGACGTTGCCATCAGGTTCTGGAGGATTCACTATCTATAGTGATGCATCGGGGAAGGGACTGGGTTGTGTGTTGCAGCAGAATGGGAGGGTGATTGCCTATGCTTCCAGGCAATTACGTCCTCATGAGAAGAATTACCCTACCCACGATTTGGAGTTGGCAGCGGTCATTTTTGCTCTTAAGTTGTGGAAACACTATTTATACGGAGAGCGTGTGGAGATCTTCACAGACCACAAGAGCTTGAAGTATGTGTTTACCCAAAAAGAGCTGAACATGAGGCAGAGGAGATGGTTGGAGTTGATGAAAGACTTCGACATATCATTGCAGTATCATCCAGGGAAGGCGAACGTAGTTGCGGATGCATTGAGCAGGTATCCGGTAGCTATGTGCCTGACTACAGATCGTTATCTTCTGGCAGATCTAGAGAGCTTGGGCATTGAGGTGATAGTGCCTGGAGTTGAGATGCAGATGTGGGGACTGCAGATTCAGTCAGAGTTGGTAGACCGGATCAGGGCTACACAGTTTGAGGATGAGTCCCTGAGGAGCATCAGGGAGCAGGTTCAGATGGGTTTAGCAGACGACTTCACCATTGCTGATGATGGTTCCTTGCGGCACGGTACCAGGTTGTGTGTGCCGAGTGGGTCGTTGCGCGAGGAGGTTCTCCAGGAGGCGCATCGATCCCAGTACTCTATGCATCCAGGTGCCAATAAGATGTATAGAGATCTGAGACAGCATGTATGGTGGTATGGGATGAAGCGGGAGGTAGCACGCTTCGTATCCCGATGCTTAGTGTGCCAGCAGGTGAAGGCGGAGAGGCAGAGGCCAGGAGGATTACTCCAGCCGTTACCCATTCCGGAGTGGAAATGGGAGCATGTGACCATGGATTTTGTTTCTGGGCTTCCCCGTTCTCCAGGCGGGAAAGATGCGATTTGGGTCATCGTGGACAGGTTGACCAAATCGGCCCACTTCCTACCATTCAAAGTGGGTACGTCTACAGAGAGACTCGCAGAGATGTATGTGCGCCAGATAGTCAGACTGCATGGAGTTCCAGTGAGCATAGTATCAGATCGGGACAGTCGCTTCACTTCGCATTTCTGGAGGAGTCTGCAGGCTAGCTTGGGCACCCAGCTCAAGTTTAGTAGTGCGTATCACCCACAGACAGATGGTCAGTCAGAGAGGACCATTCAGACACTTGAGGACATGCTTCGCACTTGTGTTTTGGATTTCAGAGGCTCTTGGGAGGATCACTTGCACTTGGTAGAGTTTGCTTACAACAACAGCTACCAAGCCAGTATAGAGATGTCACCTTTTGAGGCGTTGTATGGACGGAGGTGTCGCACTCCGTTGTCATGGGATGATGTAGGTGAGAGAGCTTTGCTTGGCCCGGAGATGGTGGTTGATGCAGCGGAGAAGGTCAAGCTCATTAGAGATAGACTTCGGGTGGCGCAGGACAGGCAGCGGCATTGGGCCGATAGCCACCGGAGACCTTTGGAGTTCGAGGTATAGCTTAGAATCTAGATTTTGTTTTTGTGTTTGCTTGTGATTGCTTGTTTTAGACTAAGTGCAGAGACCTTGTTTGTGCTAGGTTGGAGATCTGGTGTTCCTGAGGATTTCTCCGACGCGGGGCACTATTCGCTTCGGTGGAGGCGGGAAGCTTAGCCCACGTTTCGTCGGACCCTTCCGTGTTCTTGAGAGGGTCGGCGCCGTGGCGTATAGGCTTGAGTTGCCGCCTACGCTGGAGGGAGTTCATGATGTGTTCCACGTATCGCAGTTGAGACGGTACGTGGCGGATCCCAGTCACGTATTGGATCACTCGGAGATCGCAGTGGGCCCTACTCTTAGCTATCCAGAGCAGCCGGTGGAGATTCTGGATCGGCGGGAGAAGGTGTTGAGGAACCAGACTATTCCCTTGGTTCGCGTCGCGTGGAGGCATCACTCTCCAGGGGAGTCGACCTGGGAGAGGGAGGATGAAATGCGCGAGCGATACCCCTATCTCTTCGAGCCCTGAGGTATGGTTCTTTCTTTGCATTCCTGTCCTAGTTTCGTCTTTTAATTTCGAGGACGAAATTATTTTAAGGAGGGTAGACTTGTCACTACCCAATTCTAGAAATAGGGTATATTTTTTTTTTATTGATAAATAGTGTATTGTATTTAATTATTTATATTTATATTTAATTAGTGCTTGTCTTATTTTTATTTTGATTGTTTTAGGGTTTTGGCTAGCCTGGACCCATGTCAGACCCTAGTGGACCCATGTCCGACCCAGCCCACACCCTTGTGAGAATTATTTTGGGGCTTAGAATTATTATTTTATTTTTAGGAGGTTAGTTGGTGAGATTTGGAACTAGTTTGAGTGCATTTGGAGACCCGGAACCCAAAACTGAGTGAATAGGGGCGTTTTGGGAATTTGGAAAGTTGTAAACCCCATTTATTAGCTAGGCCGGCCCCTACCTACCACCCCCACCCGATTCCAGCAGCAAGGAGCAGCCCCCCTCTCCTCTTCATTCCACTTCTTCACTTCTTCTTCTTCTCCACTTCTCCTTTCTTCTTCCTTCTTTCTCCAAGTGAGTTTTCTTCCATTTTTCTTCTTTCTTTCTTCCATTCATTCTTCTTTAAGCTAACCCTAACCTTGCATTTTCTCTAACCTAGGTGTGAGAAGCCTAGATCTAGTGTGAGAGCTAGAATTGGTAGCTTGGAGCTTGAGGGAGTTGATTTGGAGGGAATTTGGGACTTTGGCCTTGGGATTCCAACTCCCAAGAGGTAAAACCTAACTTTCCCCTTCCTAATTATTTTTGTGTAGTGTAATTAGTGTTGTAGAACCCTCCTAGACCCTAACCCTACCCGTAGGAGGAAGTTGGAACTAGTTTGGGTGAGTTTAGAGACTTTGACATTAGGTTTTGTGTCGAATTCGGGTGGAATCCGAATTTGGCCCAATTTTGGGTGATGCCCTAGGTTAGATGGACCTAGGTAGACGTTGTCGGGTGTCTAGAGGGTGAGTGCGTGTCTCCGTTTGGACACGGGAAGCCGCGTCGCGGAGAAACGGGCGTTTCGGGCGAAATTGGGGCTTTTCGTCGTCGCCGATTCTAAGTGCGTGTGCGTTTCCGCCACGGGCCTAGAATCGACGTGGGAGCGCATTTTCTAGGATCTAGACATCGTGTAGAGCGCGTGGGTAAATTTTGGGCCGATTCCGAGTTCGTTTGGTGTGCGTTTCAGGAGGTTTTCCGAGCCGCGCACCACGTGTTCGTCGAAATGACCGAATGGCCATTTCGACTTGGTTTCCTCGTTTCGGCTTTGTGCGCGCGTTGGGTTAGTATCGGGGAGTGTGTGCTAGAGTTTTCGGGCTATATTTTATATATTTTAGGGTATTGGTGAGTGTCGGGGTCGTTGGGCGTGCGAGGGGCGTGTTGTTTGTGTGTTGTGTGCGTGGTTGTGTTTGTTTTGATATGTGTATATATATATATATATTTATATATATATGTATGTTTGTTTATGTATATATATTTATATATATATGAGTGTATTTATATCTATGTGCTTATGTGTGTATATGTCTATGTGTATATATATATGTATATGTGTAAGTGTGCTCGTGTGTATATGTATATATATTTGAATATGTGTGTGTGTGTATATATCTTAGAGTGTGTGTATTGATATATATATATATTTTGTGTGTTTATATATATATTTGTAGCTATGTGTATATATATTTATGTGTGTGTGTGTTTTAGTGTGTGAGTGTGCTAGTGTGTGTGTGTTAGAGTGTGTAGTTAAGTGTGTGTATATATATATGTATCTAGTTATATATATATAGATATATATGTATGTATATATATATATAGAGTGATATATATATATGTATGTTTATGGATGTGTGTGTGTGTATGTGAGTTGGAAGGGGGGGAGGTTCCAGCCCACTGCAGCAGCAGCCTACAGCAGCTATCTGCTGCAGCAGCAGCAGCCATATGGGGCAGCAGCAGCAGCAGGATCAGCACAAGCAGCAGCAGTAGCAAGAGCAGCAGCAGCAGGATCAGCACAAGCAGCAGCAGCAGCTAGTATATGCAGCGGGGAGCAAGGTAGCTAGGTTTTAGATAGGTAGATAGTTACTAAAATAGATAGATAGATAGTATTATAGATTAGATAATTAGATATATAGATAAGTAGATGGATAGATAGATACCTATATCTATGGATACTAGATAGGTAGATAGGTAGATAGGTAGTTTTATCTATCTAGGAGATAGATATCTATATACCTATAGTTAGTTATATATATATAGATATCTTGATAGGTAATATATATATATATGTTATGATTAGGTAAGGTATTGGTTAATCGGGTAAATGTGTGTGGATATCTAAATACATAGGTATATACATACTTAGATGTATATATATATGGTAGATATATATATTACCTAGCCTAGATTAATAACTAGGTATATAATTAGTAGCTAAATAGCTAGTTAGAGGGCCTTAGGGCGAAACCTCAATACCTTGAGATACCGAGGTATCTCGATACCTTGAGATATTCAAGGTATTGAGTTTCGAGCGGGGTATTTGAGCATTAGCCTAGGAAATGCTTGGGAATGATTTTTATATGTTTTTATATATATAATTACGCGTGCTAGCATAGGTTTTAGCGGGTTTAGGCGGGGTGCGTGGCCTAGGGCGAGGTATCGGATACCGAGGGTATCCCGGTATCTCGATTAGGCGAGTTTGTGAGTTTAGTGGCTTAATGAGCTCGGTTTGACCTAGAATTTCAGGGGCACCCTAGTTTGACCTAGCTTTGACCATAATTGTCCCCGTTGACTGCAAAAGTCAACGTTTGACCTAGTTTTGACCTAGAGTTGACTTTTTGGACCCCGGGTTGACTTTTTGACCCGAATTTCACCGGTTTGACCCGTTCGACCTAGAATAGCCCTAGAAGCCTGTTTTTAATTATTTTATATCAGTTTAAATGCTTAGAACCCTGTTTAATCCTTGTTTTTCGCATTAGGTCCTTGCGACACCGGTCCGGACCTCGATCCTCATCAGTTGCTCAGGACATCAGGCGAGTACCTACCTCTGATAGTTTCCATTTCATGATAGCGTTTATATCACCTGTTCTAGAACTGTAATACTTGATTTTGACACTTTATTACACGAGCTGGTACTAGTGGATCCCGTCATGAGGTGCTATCCCCCTTACCGTGTTCAGCGGGTACTCTATCACGTGTATTTCATCATGTGCTTCGGGTATTGATTATCATGTGCTATCATGTGCTTATTGTGCTCTCGCCTTCGTGTGCGCGAGCTATTATCATGTACGTAGCGTGTTGTGGTTGGATCCAATGGTATTAGTGGGGGAGGGGAGTAGTGAGTTGGTTATATGATCAAAGCCAAACAGTATTCATGTGTATGTCGGTTATGCAACTCACGCATAACGGAGTTATCGTAGTGACTTTCATGTGCAACCTAAACCGATCATATAACGAACTTGTGCTCAAGGCACTTAGCTAGTATTCATGTTTCTCACCTGCAGTTACTTTTCCACTACTTGTATTGTTCTCCAGTTTACATTGCAGCTATTTATTGTGCTCCAGCATATATTTATTTCCTGTGCATCTTGATTACTTTTCTATTGCTCGTCATATACACCTTACCATGCATTTGGAGTTGCTTTCAGAGTTATGTACTTCGCTCCAGTCCTGACTGGGCATATTTTTTCCAGAGGATCCTGAGGACTATTGCCCTACGTTCTACGGGCCTGGTGTTGACGACTGCTGTGACCCCGAGGAGGAGTGCGCCGAGGAGACGCCGATAGCACCCTAGTTAGCTAGGTGGGTTTCCTGGGTTATTTTCAGTGGTTTGTATTTTGGATGACTGTACTTATTCTTTTGATGCTGTGATGTTGTAGCTTTTAGACTTGGACTGTATTATTTTGGATTGTCTTGCCCTCTTGGTTCTGGTTTTCTCTGCTTATATCATATCGTGCTTATTTCTTCCCCTAGATTTTGTGATTAAGATTCATATATATATTGCGTGGTTGCCCTCCTTCGGGAGAAGATTATTTGATATATATATTGCGTGGTTTTGCCCTCCTTTTGGAGAGGTCATGCCGGATTTTTCAGTGAGATATAGATAGATATGGTTGACCTAGAACGGACCTTTACAGCGTTCTACCGCCGATTCTGCGGCGTAGGCTGGACGTACCCACGGCTCATGCCCGATTTTCGGGTGCGGGTCGTGACAATCAGCATCTGGACAGGTTTGTGGTGGTGTTTATAGATGATATCTTGGTGTATTCAAAGACCCCAGAGGAGCATCTGAGGATAGTGCTGGAGACTCTCAGGAAGGAGAAGCTTTATGGAAAGCTTTCGAAGTGTGAGTTCTTCCTTGACAAGGTTGAATTCCTTAGTCATGTGGTGACTGGAGAGGGGATCTCGGTAGATTCGAGAAAGATCATGGCAGTTGAGGCATGGAGTGCTCCGAGCTCAGTAGCTGAGGTCAGGAGTTTCCTGGGGCTGGCAGGTTACTACAGGAGATTTGTTCAGGATTTTTCCCGGATTGCAGAGCTGTTGTCCAGGCTGAACCGGAAGGACGTAGAGTTTGTTTGGTCAGAGGAGTGCCAGATCGCCTTTGATGAGCTGAAGAGGACGTTGACGACAGCTCCAGTGTTGACGTTGCCATCAGGGTCTGGAGGATTCACTATCTATAGTGATGCATCGGAGAAGGGACTGGGTTGTGTGTTACAGCAGAATAGGAGGGTGATTGCCTATGCTTCTAGGCAATTATGTCCTCATGAGAAGAACTACCCTACCCACGATTTGGAGTTGGCAGCGATCATCTTTGCTCTGAAGTTGTGAAAATACTATTTATACGGAGAGCGTGTGGAGATCTTCACAGACCACAAGAGCTTGAAGTATGTGTTTACCCAAAAAGAGCTGAACATGAGGCTGAAGAGATGGTTGGAGTTGATGAAAGACTTTGACATATTATTGTAGTACTATCCAGGGAAGGCGAACGTAGATGCGGATGCGCTGAGCAGGTATCTGGTAGCTATGTGCCTGACTACAGATCGTTATCTTCTGGCAGATCTAAAGAGCTTGGGCATTGAGGTGATAGTGCCCGGAGTTGAGATACAGATATTGGGACTGCAGATTCAGTCAGAGTTGGTAGACCAGATCAGGGCTACACAGTTTGAGGATGGGTCCCTGAGGAGCATCAGGGCGCAGGTTCAGATTGGATTATCAGATGACTTCACCATTGCTGATGATTGTTCATTACGGCACGGTACCAGGTTGTGTGTGCCGAGTGGGTCATTGCGCGAGGAGGTTCTTCAGGAGGCGCATCGATCCCAGTATTCTATGCATCCAGGTGCCAACAAGATGTATAGATATCTGAGAGAGCATGTATGGTGGTACGGGATAAAGCGGAAGGTAGCACGCTTCGTATCCCGATGCTTAGTGTGCCAACAAGTGAAAGCGGAGAGGCAGAGACCAGGAGGTTTGCTCCAGCCGTTACCCATTCCAGAGTGGAAATGGGAGAATATGACCATGGATTTTGTTTTTGGACTTCCCCGTTCTCCAGGCGAAAAGGATGCGATTTGGGTCATCGTGGACAGGTTGACCAAATCGGCCCACTTTCTACCATTCAAGGTGGGTACGTCTACAGAGAGATTAGCAGCGATGTATGTGTGCCAAATAGTCAGACTGCATGGAGTTTCTATGAGCATAGTATCAGATCGGGACAGTCGCTTTACTTCGTATTTCTGGAGGAGTCTGCAGGCTAGCTTGGGCACCCAGCTCAAGTTTAGTAGTGCGTATCACCCACAGACAGATGGTTAGTCAGAAAGGACCATCCAGACGCTTGAGGACATGCTTTGTACTTGTGTTTGGGATTTTATAGACTCTTGGGAGGTCACTTGCACTTGGTAGAGTTTGCTTACAACAACAGCTACCAAGCCAGTATCGAGATATCACCTTTCGAGGCATTGTATGGACGGAGGTGTCGCACTCCGTTATCATAGGATGATGTAGGCGAGAGAGCTTTGCTTGGCCCGGAGATGGTAGTTGATGCAACGGAGAAGGTCAAGCTCATTAGAGATAGACTTCGGGTGGCGCAGGACAGGCAGCGGCATTGGGTCGATAGCCACCGGAGACCTTTGGAGTTCAAGGTATAGCTTAGAATTTAGATTTTGTTCTTATGTTTGCTTGTGATTGATTATTTTAGATTAAGTGCTGAGACCTTGTTTGTGATAGGTTGGAGATCTGGTGTTCCTGAGGATTTCTCCGACGCGGGGCACTATTCGCTTCGGTGGAGGCGGGAAGCTTAGCCTACGTTTCGTCGGACCCTTCAACATTCTTGAGAGGGTCGGCGCTGTGGCGTATAGGCTAGATTTGCCGCCTACACTAGAGGGAGTTTATGATGTGTTTTACGTGTCACAGTTGAGACGGTACGTGGCGAATCCCAGTCACGTATTAGACCACTCAGAGATCGTGGTGTAACACCCCGTTCCGCTCAAGCGGACTGCCGTTTCAATCGGTAATAGTGCAGCTGTCCCGACCCGTTTTGCCTCGAACGAGAAGCAAAGGATATCCAGACTTGTCCCTACAGGAATTCGGCTTAGGCTTTCAGAGGCTCGCTCAGGCGTATCGCTCTACCGAGGCGAATTATCGCTAAGGTGGGTGGCTACGGTGAACTTGTCTTTGCTTAGCCAGCACACATAAAATCTGAAATATTCATGCTAGTCGCTAGGTGAATCACCCCCTGCATGCTAATAAATCTAACGTACCTAGCTAAGGGAATAATCCCAACATGTATTGCTTGCTAGAACATGGAAATAAAATACTGCTTATATTCAGACCCTCGCATGCTAAGTCCCTAACGGTTTTATCTCTCGACTTACCTTTGGGTCCGAGCAATCGTGTTTACTTGTGTCCCTTAGAAACGCATGCTTGTCTGCTTATGAATGTCTAACGTTATTATATTGTGCAATGTTTAAGCAATCCTGAACGCATGAATGGAACGTAGATGCAATATAAATGAATCATGCTACTGCTTGTCTTGCACTCACGTAGCCTTCGGGCGATAATCACGTAGCCTACGGGCGCACGTAGCCTACGGGCGATATTCACGTTGTCACGCCCCAGTCCCAAAATGACGAGGGACTGGAGAAGCGTGGCAATGGCCAGCAGCACGCACCGATGGACAACCCAATTTAATGGATCCATCAGGGCATGCTTAAGCTGTAGTCTATCAGTAATATGCTACAAGTCTCAGGTATTTCTAATCTCATCCACAGAAAGTCACAGATTAACTGCCAGAAATCAAGCAATGGAAATAAATACTGAAATCTCAAATAAGCTATCTCGGGAACAAATCCGAGAATTAGTCTGTTACATTTAAGAAAAGACAGGAATTTAAAATGCTGGAAAATGGAAATACTGTGTAGCTGAAGCAGGTGCTCAGGAGAAGTCTTCGGCCACTACTTCGTCCTCTGTTCCTGGTTCTGTTCCGAGGAGTGCTCCGGTACCGTACACTTCTGGGTAGTTCTCTTCAGCGGTACCTGGGGACATCATCCATTCCAGGTCCTCAGGGGACATAGCAAGGTACAGAAATATCTCAAGCCATAATGAATATCAGTGCAGCAATGACATAAACAGCAGGGTAACTATGTAAACCAGCTAAGTGATATGCAAGTGAGAGTTCTAGTCATACTCAGGCTGAGACTACTACAGGATCAGTGTTGGAGAAACCATAGCAGTATTTCTCGAGAGGGCCAGTACTTGTGCCAGAGCTCTGTATCAGAGACTAAGACACCTCCAGATAACCATGTTTTTATTATATTATTTTCAGCCTTGATATGATAATCCTCTCCCCACCCCATGTAATCTCACGTCACAGTTCCAGAATATCAGGTACAAGTCACGCAAGATATAACTAATGCAATGAGTCAGGATAGAATCTACGCATGTATCTGTAAATGTCATGATAATGTAACCGATACGGAATCACCAGGTAAATCTCAGGCAATTCCGTCACATGAATAGTGTCAGGTGTCCTGGGTTGAGCAGTTAAACAAATTACATAAGGAACTACCAGAAATCAAGTAAAATACTATAACCAGAAAAATCTGAAAATTGGCAAGCTTTACTTGCCCACTGATGTACAACCAAGTCCAGGAAATATGTAGCAAGCTGCAAGTTTTGGCGAGGTACACTTGCCTGTGGTTCCGGCTATGTTTACGGCTCTGACTTCGGCGGGAATTGCAGGCGGTACTCCGGTTGCTGAAACAAACATCACCATCAGATCCAGAAAATATCAATCAGCTAGAAACGCCTGTCCTTGAGTCCAATTTGGAGACAAGGGCAAAAACGGCAGTTTCGGGCCAAAACGGGGTCCACCGGTGGGCCCGCTTTGCACCGAAAAACGTGTCAGGGTCAAAGGTCTCCAAATTCACCAAATTCAGTGTCAACAGGTCAGGAACGCTGATACGAACCCAACGGAACTTCCAGAATTGGATTCCGATAAGCCGAACACAAAATTGCCCGTCGAGCGGGGCCTGTGGGGCCCACGACACGCGATTTCGTCAACGTTCTCAGAATCGAACCAAACTTGACCCACAGGACCAGCGTATCGCTACGAGTCCGATGGCGCAAGTTTCGTCTCGATCCGACGTGTGTACACAAAGTTAGGTCGAATAGCAGAAAAGGCGGATACGGGGCGATGTTCGCGGATACGCGTTGATTCCGGTGTGCACGCACACCCGAATCAGCTTCCGCGAAAACCCACACGTCCGTATCGACGAGGCGCACGTATCTGTGAAGACCGCGCGCGACCAAGTCGTCCCGTTTGGCGGGGCGTACTCGGTTCCGAGGTGAAACAGGGTCTGAGTTTTTCCTATTTTTGGATCGCGGTGTGCGATCACCACAGGACGCGATGTCCCGAACAGTTTGTCCGAACACCGAGAGGGTCATACAGGCTTCGCAACGTAATTTGCGGAATCGAAAATGGAGCTACGAATCAAAAGTTACACGCACCTGAAGGGGACCCGAAAAACCGAGGTTCGAGTTGTGTCCGACACGTGTCCGACACAAAATCGAAAACTAGGGTTAGGGTTTGGGTGTTCTGGCCGGCGGCAGGGCGGCCGAGGGCGGCCGGGCTACGGCGGGGGAGGGCCGGGGCTCTGCGGCGAGGACGGCGCCGGCGCTCGGGCGGAGGCGGCGGCACGAGGGCGGCCGGAGGCGGGCTGTGCGACTACTGCTTCTGCTGGCTGTGGCTGCGGTGGCCGCCGGAGGCGCGAGGCGGGAGACGGCGAGGCGGGGGCTGGCTGCGGCGGGGCAGCGCGGTGAGGTGGTCGACGGCGGCGGCGACGAGGTGGGGGCTAGGGCGGAGCACGGTGGGGTCGACGGCGGGGGGTGAGGCCGAGAGGGGGAGCGGAGGGGTTATTTATAGGGCGGACGGAGGGGGGGTCAGGGCCGAGATGGGCGGGCGACGGGGTGGACGTGGGCGCGAGCGGGCGGAGCGGCGCCGGACGCGGCGGAGGCGCCGCACGACGCGGGGGCGGGGCTGGGTCGTGGGTGACTGGGGGGTGCGGGTCGGTGGGTTCGGGTCGGGCGGCGGATCCGACCCGACCCGCTGGGGAAGTGGGCTGGGTTCGGGTCCGTTGGGCTGGGCCGGCCCAACGGGCCGCGGGCCGGTCTAAAAATAAAAAATAATAATAATAATATATAAAAACCAATAATTAATTAAATAATTAATTAATTAAATAATAAAATACTATTTAGGCATTTAAAAATAGGTCCGGGGCCCGATAAATTCCAGAAAAATTGCCCTAAGTCCAGTTTTTTATTTTACATCCAAAAATATTATTTTCATAATATTTTAATACTGTTTAATATTAAAAAAATCATTGAATAATTAAAACCCTGTTTTTAAATTACAGAAAAATCCTAGAAAATTCCAGAAAATTGTGTAAAATCCAGTTTTTAAAATTTTGAAAATTCAGGGGGTTTACAATCTACCCCCCTTAAGAGGATTGCGTCCTCGCAATCAAAGAATAACCGGTCAACAGAGATGACGCGGTCGCAAACATCGGTTGAAAATACATCACAAGATATTTCAGGGAACTACCGTTTCCCTAATAATGAAAGTTATGCACTTCCAGGAAAATCTAGTTAAAACTATAACTTTTATGAAAACCAGGCTATTATTAACAAGTTGCAAATTACTAGGTTGGGGCTGAGGTCACGAACCAAGAGGCACGAACTACACAAGACTAAAAACGGATAACTATAAATCACTTACTCGCATCGGCTTCCTGCACAGCAATCGCGTAAGCTTGCTCTCGTCCTTGAGGTAGATTCCTCTGCTGCTGCTGAGTTTGCTGGTTCGCCCTTGGTGCTCCTTCTCCACGTTGAGTGCAATCCCTTACTGAATGCTGACGGGATCCGCATGCCAAACACAATCCTAGTCTGCGTCAGCATTCCTTGGCGATATGGCCTGCTTTGCCACAATAGTGACAGGTAAGGAGGACTACCATTTGTGGTGCAGGTGCCTTCTGCTGTTGGTGCGGTCTCTTTGCAGATTCTTCTTGTGCTGCTTTGGTTGGTGCGGATGGGGACGACCGCTTCAGTCTGGTCTCTCTCTTGGTGACGCGCTCTATGCGTCGAGCCGCAGCAAGGACGTCCGAGTATGATGTTGGTGCGACGGACCCAATTAGTTTCTGCAGCTCGATATTCAGTCCGTCGAAGAATTTCTCGGCCTTCTCTTCCTCAGTCGGGATCAGGGTGGGGGCGAAGTGACTCAGACGGATGAATTCTGCGTTGTACTCTTCCACCGTCATGGAGTCCTGAGTGAGGTGGTTGAATTTGTCCCGCAGTTCTGATCGAGCGATGGCAGGAATGTACATCTCTTGGAAGAGTCTGGAGAACTCCTCCCAAGTGACTCAGTCTGGTCCGAGTCGCGTCTCCTCAGATAACCACCAGTGATGGGCATTGTCCGTCAATTGCATTCGGACGGCGGTCATCCAGCGTTCTCGGGGAAGCTCAGCTGCTTCAAGTTGATGCCGTATGTTGGTGAGCCACTCGTGAACTTCTGTGGGCTCCTCTTTTCCAGAAAAAGTGCGGGGCTTCAGTTGGCGGAAGTCAGTGATTGAGCCTGTAGTTGGCCGTCGAGCTGGTAGGTTGGCCTGCCCCAGTGCAGTTACGATGCTGTCCCTCAAGAAGTTAGCTTCGCGACGCTGAGCCTCGTGTTGGACTTGCTGCTGAGCTTGCATCATCGCGTAGATCATCTGAAATATTTGCTGCCCGTCGATCGGCTGTCCTGGTGGGAACACGGGCATTCGTGGGACGAACTGCGGCGGAGGTGGGATATCATCGCGCCGGAATCGGGAGGTAGGTTGTCCTGGCTGCTGGCTCTGTTGAGTTGTGGGAATTCCTCCGACTGGTGTCACTTCGTCGTCGTAGGTGACACCTGTAGCTTGTGGCGTTCCGACGGGAGTCTCGTTGCATTCTTGTGGGTCCATTTCCCTGTATCCAAAATACCCAATAAGAGGCGTACAGGAATCAAGGCAAGATGCAAGTTCAAATTAGTTCGAATACGATACAGATATCAAAAATGATTCAAGCAAGTGGATGAGATCCTAAAAACTTATCCTATTTTTATTGCAGGCCTGTTCGGTCCCTAAGTTGAAACCGAACAATTTAGTCGTAGACCTGCATGGGCCACCACAAAAACTATGTCACGCCCCAGTCCCAAAATGACGAGGGACTGGAGAAGCGTGGCAATGGCCAGCAGCACGCACCGATGGACAACCCAATTTAATGGATCCATCAGGGCATGCTTAAGCTGTAGTCTATCAGTAATATGCTACAAGTCTCAGGTATTTCTAATCTCATCCACAGAAAGTCACAGATTAACTGCCAGAAATCAAGCAATGGAAATAAATACTGAAATCTCAAATAAGCTATCTCGGGAACAAATCCGAGAATTAGTCTGTTACATTTAAGAAAAGACAGGAATTTAAAATGCTGGAAAATGGAAATACTGTGTAGCTGAAGCAGGTGCTCAGGAGAAGTCTTCGGCCACTACTTCGTCCTCTGTTCCTGGTTCTGTTCCGAGGAGTGCTCCGGTACCGTACACTTCTGGGTAGTTCTCTTCAGCGGTACCTGGGGACATCATCCATTCCAGGTCCTCAGGGGACATAGCAAGGTACAGAAATATCTCAAGCCATAATGAATATCAGTGCAGCAATGACATAAACAGCAGGGTAACTATGTAAACCAGCTAAGTGATATGCAAGTGAGAGTTCTAGTCATACTCAGGCTGAGACTACTACAGGATCAGTGTTGGAGAAACCATAGCAGTATTTCTCGAGAGGGCCAGTACTTGTGCCAGAGCTCTGTATCAGAGACTAAGACACCTCCAGATAACCATGTTTTCATTATATTATTTTCAGCCTTGATATGATAATCCTCTCCCCACCCCATGTAATCTCACGTCACAGTTCCAGAATATCAGGTACAAGTCACGCAAGATATAACTAATGCAATGAGTCAGGATAGAATCTACGCATGTATCTGTAAATGTCATAATAATGTAACCGATACGGAATCACCAGGTAAATCTCAGGCAATTCCGTCACATGAATAGTGTCAGGTGTCCTGGGTTGAGCAGTTAAACAAATTACATAAGGAACTACCAGAAATCAAGTAAAATACTATAACCAGAAAAATCTGAAAATTGGCAAGCTTTACTTGCCCACTGATGTACAACCAAGTCCAGGAAATATGTAGCAAGCTGTAAGTTTTGGCGAGGTACACTTGCCTGTGGTTCCGGCTATGTTTACGGCTCTGACTTCGGCGGGAATTGCAGGCGGTACTCCGGTTGCTGAAACAAACATCACCATCAGATCCAGAAAATATCAATCAGCTAGAAACGCCTATCCTTGAGTCCAATTTGGAGACAAGGGCAAAAACGGCAGTTTCGGGCCAAAACGGGGTCCACCGGTGGGCCCGCTTGCACCGAAAAACGTGTCAGGGTCAAAGGTCTCCAAATTTACCAAACTCAGTGTCAACAGGTCAGGAACGCTGATACGAACCCAACGGAACTTCCAGAATTGGATTCCGATGAGCCGAACACAAAATTGCCCGTCGAGCGGGGCCTGTGGGGCCCACGACACGCGATTTTGTCAATGTTCTCAGAATCGAACCAAACTTGACCCACAGGACCAGCGTATCGCTACGAGTCCGATGGCGCAAGTTTCGTCTCGATCCGACGTGTGTACACAAAGTTAGGTCGAATAGCAGAAAAGGCGGATACGGGGCGATGTCCGCGGATACGCGTTGATTCCGGTGTGCACGCACACCCGAATCAGCTTCCGCGAAAACCCACACGTCCGTATCGACGAGGCGCACGTATCTGTGAAGACCGCGCGCGACCAAGTCGTCCCGTTTGGCGGGGCGTACTCGGTTCTGAGGTGAAACAGGGTTTGAGTTTTTCCTGTTTTTGGATCACGGTGTGCGATCACCACAGGACGCGATGTCCCGAACAGTTTGTCCGGATACCGAGAGGGTCATACAGGCTTCGCAACGCAATTTGCGGAATCGAAAACGGAGCTACGAATCAAAAGTTACACGCACCTGAAGGGGACCCGAAAAACCGAGGTTCGAGTTGTGTCCGACACGTGTCCGACACAAAATCGAAAACTAGGGTTAGGGTTTGGGTGTTCTGGCCGGCGGCAGGGCGGCCGAGGGCGGCCGGGCTGCGGCGGGGGAGGGCCGGGGCTCTGCGGCGAGGACGGCGCCGGCGCTCGGGCGGAGGCGGCGGCACGAGGGCGGCCGGAGGCGGGCTGTGCGACTACTGCTTCTGCTGGCTGTGGCTGCGGTGGCCGCCGGAGGCGCGAGGCGGGAGACGGCGAGGCGGGGGCTGGCTGCGGCGGGGCAGCGCGGTGAGGTGGTCGACGGCGGCGGCGACGAGGTGGGGGCTAGGGCGGAGCACGGTGGGGTCGACGGCGGGGGGTGAGGCCGAGAGGGGGAGCGGAGGGGTTATTTATAGGGCGGACGGAGGGGGGGTCAGGGCCGAGATGGGCGGGCGACGGGGTGGACGTGGGCGCGAGCGGGCGGAGCGGCGCCGGACGCGGCGGAGGCGCCGCACGACGCGGGGGCGGGGCTGGGTCGTGGGTGACTGGGGGGTGCGGGTCGGTGGGTTCGGGTCGGGCGGCGGATCCGACCCGACCCGCTGGGGAAGTGGGCTGGGTTCGGGTCCGTTGGGCTGGGCCGGCCCAACGGGCCGCGGGCCGGTCTAAAAATAAAAAAAAATAATAATAATATATAAAAACCAGTAATTAATTAAATAATTAATTAATTAAATAATAAAATACTATTTAGGCATTTAAAAATAGGTCCGGGGCCCGATAAATTTCAGAAAAATTGCCCTAAGTCCAGTTTTTCATTTTACATCCAAAAATATTATTTTCATAATATTTTAATACTGTTTAATATTAAAAAAATCATTGAATAATTAAAACCCTATTTTTAAATTACAGAAAAATCCTAGAAAATTCCAGAAAATTGTGTAAAATCCAGTTTTTAAAATTTTGAAAATTCAGGGGGTTTACACACGTAGCCTACGGGCGATAGTCACGTAGCCTACGGGCGCACGTAGCCTACGGGTGATAATCACATAGCCTTCGGGCGAATGAATGTTATTGTTCGATCACGGACAACTTGTGCACAAGGTATAGTTCCTGCGGGCGGCTGCTGGGGCACTGGCACCGTTCTGGCTCCGGACGAAACTAACGTTTAGTCTCACGTACTAGGACAGGGTGGTATACGGCGCCTCACGTTCTTGCACGTAGCAAACCATCTTCGTCACAGACTAGTGTCCATTATGGCATACGCCAGTGATCACCTTGTACTTAACTTGTTGCATGCTTGCTTGTAAACGAAAGATAAATAATTCATCCTCGCTTAGCGGCTATCCGCGTGCGAGATACTGTATCGCATGAAACAAATAAACTGAATACCTGAACGATCTTGAAATAAGTACTCGTGTTTGCATATGCTATACCTCCTGAATGTTTATACATGCCCCTGCTTAAATTAACAATGTTTGCCTTGGACAGGGAAGGATAAATGGTAAGTTAGTAAGTCTCGCCGTGTTCCCTTAAACATCACACGGCGCACTGTCCGACACGTTAGGCTATTCAATGTTTGCATAAAACTGATCCTAAGGCAACTAGAAAGACAACTTAATAGTTGTGCACGGAACCTGTATTACGTGTTTGGATTTGTCGAGCGGGCGAGTAGCTTCCCCACCAGTGCATTCAATGTACTGAAAATCCACCAGTTTGTATGCAGGGTGCGTGAGAACCTCGTTCGGTGCGAGCGCCTCCAACGTGCGTGCTAAGGCCAGGAGTTTCCCTCTGAAGCCTTGCAATGGTGCGTCCAAAACATAAGCACATATACAAGACATAATGTTGTGAACATAGCCCGAACTCGCCTGTACAATCATTCCACAGTTGTAGCCACTTGGCATGCCTTTACTATTTTAGAGAGAGGCTTGAGCGACTTGTAATCTCGGCTATACGCCGCCTATAACATATGTTTATATCAATAAAAGAGCTTGCTTTACTTCAACTTGTGTTTCAATGCTTCCGCTATATTTGTCGACTCAGTGAACCTGTTATCAAATCGTTATGCGTTCCTAAACTCTGCTGCACTCGGACAATTTGTGCGACTCTGTGGCTTAGAACTCATGCCGCCAGCCAATGAACCATGGCCTTGCACGGGCGTGGATCACGCTCGTGCGGCATCACGCCCGGATGGGTTAAGCGATCGTTCCGCGGGAGCGCTGGCGAGGGTGATTTTCGCCTAGCGAGAACGGCCGATTGCCTGCGGGAAATCAGGACGTGACATGTTGGTATCAAAGCCTGGCTTCTATACCTTTGGAATTCAATTCGATATCTCTGTTTCGAAAGCTCGTTCGTGGGTTATGTACACGCTCTCTCTCAATGCCTCGATGGAATGTTCCAACAATAAGTCTAAATACTTTCAAAATACGTTTTGATTGTTATGCTTGCTTGTCTGGTTGTATGCTGCGAGTGGCCTTTGTGCCAACCTGTGCGAACCCTTGAGAGTATCGCTAGTAGCTTGTCCGATTTTCACTAACTCTAAGTTTGGTTGAATGCATCTATTCGAGGGACGCCTTGAACTAGTGCACCATCCGAGACTTAAGAAAAGGTAAAACTCGAGTGCTAAGACTTCGCTGTCACTAAGCTGGTTGACGTGTTCACGCTAGAAGTGCACTTCGAAAGTGCGTACGATCCAGTCTAAGCGATATGCTGATTTCGAAGCTTGTGCAAGTGAATATCCAAATGAACAAGTACAACGACTTGTCTAGGATTGCCTCAACCCTAGAATACTGCTTGTCCTTAGTAAGTCTCGAGGATGAGACTTTTTCTAAGTTGGGTAGGATGTAACACCCCGTTCCGCTCAAGCGGACTATCGTTTCAATCGGCAATAGTGCAGCTGTCCCGACCCGCTTTGCCTCGAACGAGAAGCAAAGGATATCCAGACTTGTCCCTACAGGAATCCGGCTTAGGCTTTCAGAGGCTCGCTCAGGCGTATCGCTCTACCGAGGCGAATCATCGCTAAGGTGGGTGGCTACGGTGAACTTGTCTTTGCTTAGCCAACACACATAAAATCTGGAATATTCATGCTAGTCGCTAGGTGAATCACCCCCTGTATGCTAATAAATCCAACGCACCTAGCTAAGGGAATAATCCCAACATGTATTGCTTGCTAGAATATGGAAATAAATACTGCTTATATTCAGACCCTCGCATGCTAAGTCCCTAACGGTTTCATCTCTCGACTTACCTTCGGGTCCGAGCAATCGTGTTTACTTGTGTCCCTTAGAAATGCATGCTTGTCTGCTTATGAATGTCTAACGTTATTATATTGTGCAATGTTTAAGCAATCCTGAACGCATGAATGGAACGTAGATGCAATATAAATGAATCATGCTACTGCTTGTCTTGTACTCACGTAGCCTTCGGGCGATAATCACGTAGCCTACGGGCGCACGTAGCCTACGGGTGATATTCACGTAGCCTACGGGCGATAGTCACGTAGCCTACGGGCGCACGTAGCCTACGGGTGATAATCACGTAGCCTTCGGGCGAATGAATGTTATTGTTCGATCACGGACAACTTGTGCACAAGGTATAGTTCCTGCGGGCGGCTGCTGGGGCACTGGCACCGTTCCGGCTCCGGACGAAACTAACGTTTAGTCTCACATACTAGGACAGGGTGGTATGCGGCGCCTCACGTTCTTGCACGTAGCAAACCATCTTCGTCATAGACTAGTGTCCATTATGGCATACGCCAGTGATCACCTTGTACTTAACTTGTTGCATGCTTGCTTGTAAATGAAAGATAAACAATTCATCCTCGCTTAGTGGCTATCCGCGTGCGAGATACTGTATCGCATGAAACAAATAAACTGAACACCTGAACGATCTTGAAATAAGTACTCGTGTTTGCATATGCTATGCCTCCTGAATGTTTATACATGCCCCTGCTTAAATTAACAATGTTTGCCTTGGACAGGGAAGGATAAATGGTAAGTTGGTAAGTCTCGCCGTGTTCCCTCAAATATCGCACGGTGCACTGCCCGACACGTTAGGCTATTCAATGTTTGCATAAAACTGATCCTAAGGCAACTAGAAAGACAACTTAATAGTTGTGCACGGAACCTGTATTACGTGTTTGGATTTGTCGAGCGGGCGAGTAGCTTCCCCACCAGTGCATTCAATGTACTGAAAATCCACCAGTTTGTATGCAGGGTACGTGAGAACCTCGTTCGGTGCGGACGCCTTCAACGTGCGTGCTAAGGCCAGGAGTTTCCCTCTGAAGCCTTGCAACGGTGCGTCCAGAACAGAAGCACATATACAAGACATAATGTTGTGAACATAGCCCGAACTCGCCTGTACAATCATTCCACAGTTGTAGCCACTTGGCACGCCTTTACTGTTTTAGAGAGAGGCTTGAGCGACTTATAATCTCGGCTATACGCCACCTGTAACACATATTTATATCAATAAAAGAGCTTGCTTTACTTCAACTTGTGTTTCAATGCTTCCGCTATATTTGTCGACTCAGTGAACCTGTTATCAAATCGCTATGCGGTCCTAAACTCCGCTGCACTCGGACAATCTTGCGACTCTGTGGCTTAGAACTCTTGTCGCCAGCCAATGAACCATGGCCTTGCACGGGCGTGGATCACGCTCGTGCGGCATTACGCCCGGATGGGTTAAGCGATCGTTCCGTGGGAGCGCTGGCGAGGGTGATTCTCGCCTAGCGGAAACGGCCGATTGCATGCGGGAGATCCGGGCGTGACACATGGTGGGCCCTACTCTTAGCTATCCAGAGCAGCCAGTGGAGATTCTGGATCGGCGGGAGAAGGTGTTGAGGAACCAGACTATTCCCTTTGTTCGCGTCGCGTGGAGGCATCACTCTCCAGGTGAGTCGACCTGGGAGAGGGAGGATGAAATGCGCGAGCGATACCCTTATATTTTCGAGCCCTGAGGTATGGTTCTTTTCTTGCATTCATGTCCTAGTTTCGTCTTTTAATTTCGAGGACGAAATTATTTTAAGGAGGGTAGGCTTGTCACTACCCAATTCTAGAAAATAGGGTTTTTTTTTTTTTGGTAAATTATGTATTGATTATAATTAATTATATTTATATTTAATTGATGGTTGTATTATTTTTCTATTGATTGTTTTTGGGTTTTGGCTAGCCTGGACCCGTGTCAGACCCTAGTGGACCCATGTCCGACCCAACCCACACCCTTGTGAGACCTATTTTTGGGTTTAGAATATTTATTATATTTTAATTTAGTTAGTTGAAAAGATTGGGAGTTAGTTTGAGTGCTTTTGGAACCCCAAACCCAAAACCCAATTTGCATGACTTTAGGAGAGGGCATTTTGGACTTTTGCATTATGTAAAACTCCTTTATTATGCACTTGGCCGGCCCCCCTTTCCCAGACCAGCAGCTGAACCCCCCCCCCCCCCCATTCTTCTTCTTCTTCTTCTTCTTCTTCTTCTTCTTCTTCTCCACTCCTTCTTCTTCCTTTCTTCTTCCAATTTTCCATTCCAAGTAAGTAATCCTTTTTTCTTCTCTTCCTTCTTCTATTTCTTTCATTTGTGTTAACCCTAACCCTACACTTTTCCCTAACCTAGGTGTGTAGAGCCTAGACTTAGTGTGGAGGCTTGATTTGGAGGCTTGAAGCTTGAGGGTGGTGATTTCAAGAGATTTGGAGACTTTGGCCTTGGGATTCCAACTCCCAAGAGGTAAACCCTAGCTTTTCTCTTACTAATTACTCTTATATAGTGTAATTAGCAGTTTAGAACCTTCCTAGATCCTAAGGCTACCTGTGGGAGGAAGTTGGAACTAGTTTGGTTGTGTTTGGAGACTTTGACACTAGGTTTTGTGTCAATTTCGGATAGAATCCGAGATTGGACCAATTTGGGGTGATGCCCTAGGTTAGACGGACCTAGGTAGACGTTATCGGGTGTCTTGAGGGTTAGTGCGTGTCTCTGTTCGGACACGTGAAGTCGTGTCGGGAGAAATGGGCGTTTCGGACGTTTTTGGGGTTTTCGTCGTCGCCGGTTCTATGTGCGTGCGCATTTTTGCCACGGGCCTAGAATCGACGAGTTAGTATTTTTTTTAGGATCTAGACATCGTTTAGAACCCGTGAATAAATTTTGGGCGTATTCCGAGTTGGTTTGATGTGCGTTTCATGAGATTTTCTGAACCGCACAACGCGTGTTCGTCGAAATGACCGAACGGCCATTTCGACTTGGTTTCTTAGTTTTTGGCTTGTGCGCGCGTTGGGTTAGCTTCGGAGAGTGTGTGCTAGAGTTCTCGGATTATATATATATATATATATATATATATATGTGTGTGTGTGTGTGTGTGTGTGTGTGTGTGTGCGTGTAGGGGTGGTTGTGTGCGTGTTGGTGGGATATTGTGAGTGTTGTGTTGTGTGTTGTGTTGTGTTTGTGTTTGTGTATATATATATATATATATATATATATATATATATATATATATATATATATATATATGTGTGTGTGTGTGTGTGTGTATATGTGTCTCTCTATATATATATATGTATGTGTGTCTCTCTCTATATATATATTTATAGATATGTGTTGTATATATATATATGTGTGTGTGGTCGTGTGTATGTGTGTTGTATATCTATATATGTGTGTGTATCTATATATATATGCTTATATATATATATGTATATATATATGTATATATATATGTGTGTGTGTGTGTGTATATGTATATATATATATATATATCTGTGTGTATATATATATATATATATATATATATATATATATATATATATATATATATATATATATATATGGGTTTGTGTGTGTGTATATATATAGATATGTGCATTTGTATATGTTTGTGTGTGCGTACTGTGTACTTATATATACATAAGTGTATATGTGTATTAGTGTATATGTATAAGTGTGTGTGTGTGTGTGTATATATATATATATATATATATATATATATATATATATATATATATATATATATATATATATATATATATATATGTGTGTGTGTGTGTGTGTGTGTGTGTGTGTGCTTGCTGGCGTGTTGAGGGAGGGCAGTGTGTTGTGTGCAGCGTGCACACAGCAGCAGCATTGCCTGCAGCAGCAGCAGCTAGGCGAGGCAGGGTCAGCGAGGTAGCGAGGGGTGAGGGTGAGGGATAGATATATATAAATAGATAGTTAGATTGATAGATAGATAGATAGATAGATAGATCTATATGTATAGATATATATACATATAGCTAGCTAGATATATGTTATAGCTATATATATAGGTATAAGGTAAGGAATATGGGTATATGTTTGTTTGTGGATATATATATATATATATATATATATATATATATATATATATATATATATATATATGTGTGTGTGTGTGTGTGTGTGTGTGTGTGTGTGTGTTAGATATATATATATATATATATATATATATATTCTAGCCTAGATTATTAACTAGGTATATATTTATATGCTTAAATAGCTAACTAGAGGGGTAGTTAGAGGGGTATTGGAAGGTATCTCAATACCTTGAGATATCAAGGTATCTCAATACCTTGAGATATTCAAGGTATTGAGTTTCGAGCGGGGTTTTTGAGCAATTGCCTAGGAATAGGTTTAGAGTTATTTTTATATGTATATGTGTATATAATTACGCGTGCTAGCATAGGTTTTAGCGGGTTTAGACGGGGTGCGTAGCCTAGGTCGAGGTATCGGATACCGAGGGTATCCCGGTATCTCGAGGAGGCGAGTTTGATGGTTTAGTAACTTAATGAGCTAGTTTTGACCTAGAATTTTAGGGGCACCCTAGTTTGACCTAACTTTGACCATAATTGCCCCTGTTGACCGTAAAAGTCAATGTTTGACCTAGTTTTGACGTAGAGTTGATTTTTTGGACCCCGGGTTGACTTTTTGACCCGAATTTTACCGGTTTGACCCGTTCGACCTAGAATAGCCCTAAAACCATGTTTCTAGTTATTTTATATCAGTTTAAATCATAGAACCCTGTTTAATCTTGCTTTTCGTAATAGGTTCTTATGACGCCAGTCCGGATCTCGATACTCATTAGTTGCTCAGGACGTCAGGCGAGTACCTACCTCTGATAGTTTATATTTCATAATAGCGTTTATATCACCTGTTCTAGAATTGTAATACTTGATTCTGACACATTGTTACATGAGCTAGTACTAGTGGATCCCGTCATGAGATGTTATCCCCCTTACCGTGTTCAGCGGGTACTCTATCACGTGTATTTCATCATGTGCTTCGGGTATTGATTCTTATGTGCTATCATGTGCTTCTTGTTCTCTCGCCTTCGTGTGCGCGAGCTATTTATCATGTACGTAGCGTGTCGTGGTTGGATCCAAGAGTATTAGTGGAGGAGGGGAGTAGGAGTTGGTTGTGATCAAAGACAAACAGTATTCATGTGTATGTCGGTTATGCAACTCACGCATAACGGAGTTATCGTAGTTTATTCATGTACAACCTAAGCCGATCACATAACGAACTTGTGCTCAAGGCACTTAGCTAGTATTCCTGTTTTCTCATATGCAGTTACTTCTCTACTACTTGTATTGTTCTCCAGTTTACTTTGCAGCTACTTTATCTGCTCCATCATGTATTTATTTCCTGTGCATCTTGTATACTTTTCTATTGCTCGTCATATACACCTTACCATGTAATTGGAGTTGCTTTCAGAGTTATGTACTTCGCTCCAGTCCTGACTGGACATATTTTTTCTAGAGGATCCTGAGGATTTCTGCCCAACATTCTACGGGCCGGGCGTCGAGGAGTGTTGTGACCCCGAGACTGAGGAGGAGCCCGGCGAGGAGATGCCGTTAGCGCCCTAGTTAGCTAGGTGGGTTTTCCTGGGTTATTTCCAGTTGATTATTTTGGATGATTATACTGTATCTATTATTTTGTTGCCTGTGAGATGTTGTAGACTATAGACTTGGAGTGTATATTTTGAATATTGTCTTGCTCCTTGTTTTCTTGTTTCTTTGTGATATCTTATCGTACTTTTACTCTTCCCCTAGTTATTGTGATTGAGTATTCATATATATATATATATATTGCGTGGTTGCCCTCCTTTTGGAGAGGTTATTGACAGGTTTTATGAGTTATAGATTGTTGACCTAGAACGGACCTTTACAGCGTTCTACTGCCGATTCTGCGGCGTAGGCTGGACGTACCCACGACTCATGTCCGATTTTTTGGGTGCGGGTCGTGACAGTTAACAGGAAGCGATGCACAGGTGAGTGAATCACTCAAGCTTGGTACTGAGCTAATTCAGGCTCTCATCAACTATACCGACAGTTGATCGTGCTCAATCGATCGACACATCGACGCGACTCCAGCGAGCGGTGGAGTACTCTACGAGTAGTTCAACCTCGATCCAGTCAAAGGTGCTATGACGATCGACGTCATCGTGCTGTGCTACGAGTCGAGTCATTCTTGTCGACCGATCGGTAAGTACTTGATTCGATTAAAATTCATTTTGATCAATTATTTTTTATCCATGATTTCGCGGTGTCGATCTTGATTGCAGGGTTGACCGATCAATATTAGTGATTGGGATCAAGAACGATTGAATGATCGTGATCGATTGTGAAATTTCATCGGTGACGAGCTTAGGATAGAGTAACTCGAAGTTTCGATCGATGAGTGTTCGAACTTGTTGATCACGTTCGATTTCGATCAGAGTAACTCCTTGTGGATAAGTTATTCTTTGATCTTCTTCTTCTTTGAATTGAGTTTCAGTTGATTAATTGATCACAGAGTCAAATCAAGATCGGGACCAAATTGATCTGGAACGATCGACCAATTTAAGCTCGAATTCGCAACAAAGCATGAATAGTAAGTGATCTATCATAATCTTCGAATTCTTGGTGTCTCTTCGTTTTTGATGGATTAAAAAGCAAAAGAATCGATCTAAAACCCTTTCCCTATTTCTCCACCCTAATTGCTCGATGTAATGCCTCAAGTAGAGTTCCAATCTGATTTGGACACGAAAATTGTTATGTCAGACTCGTCAAGATCGTTTGTCCGCATTTGAACTCGAATTAATTCGTCACAAGTTCGATTCAGTAAACTTTTCCTATTTTTTCTTATCGGTTGGATGCTTTTGTTCTGGACACAGTATCGTGTCTGAAAGACACGTGTACTCATGTTCGAGTTTTGTCGAGCCAGAGCTCGTATGGACTCAACACAGAAGTGTCGCATGTCGGTGTGGATGGACATAGTGTTAGACATATTACTTGAGACAGGTTCTCAGTTGTAGGTTCAACTTTGACTTTAGGCAACAAAGATAGGCGGGAGAAGTTTAAATTCAAGAATAACAGTTCACTTAGTTCTTAGCTGAGGAGAAATAGTAGTGGGCTCTAGTTCCTGAGTCCAGTTGTTAGACTATAGGCTGAGTTTGGGCCAGGACATTAGGGTTTGGGGCAAGTTTCAGGAGACTGGACTTGGCAGAGGCTTAACCATGTAGGCTGAGCCAATGGATTAAGACTGGGCCAGTGGACTTGAGCTTTAAGCTCTAGTAAAACATCAGAAGCATGAGTCTGGGCCAGGCCTGTAGGTTAGACTATATGCTGAAAAGGATTTTTGGGTCAAGGAATTGATTAGTTAATAGATGAGAAAATTGGTTAGTCATTTGATTAGAATAATCAAATAATAAGAAATCTAGTCATAATAAGAGATTATAGAAATAAGGGTTAAAAATAGAGTTAGGAATTTTAGAATTTAAATATCTAAAAAGAGGTATTTGTGTCTTTTGATACAAAGGTAGAAAGGATTGGACTATACTCTCTACTAGATTAAGGTAAGTACACCTACTTGAACCTTTACTTTGTATTTACTGCATTGTTATTTATTCTCATATTGGACACGAGGTTGACACAATTGTATTTCATTGACAGCATTGTGTTTTATTGATTGTATTGTGGGAACGAGGAGAATACCGAGTAAACGTGTAACCACACCCAAGCCGTAGTCAAGTTATTGTGAATAGCCTAATCGTACACCTCATGTACGATTAAGCCGCACCTTATTATTGTAGTATTGTGGTTACCAGCCGATTACATGTTGAAATAGTATTTCAATCACAAGTCTTAATTGATTATTGTACATCAGTTATTGCATATTGTCCAGTATTGCAGGTTAGTCATTTCATTTCATGATTTGTTTCATATTCAGTTTACATGTTTGTGTTTTTGTCGGGGTTGTACTTTGCTCCTTTCTTGATTGGATTAGTTGCAGGTGATGAGGACTTCTACCCTACCCACTATGGCCCACAGGAGATAAACGTCACTCAGGACCAGGAGTTCGTCCTGGAGACTTAGGATTACCTTTGTCTAGTGGTTTCCTATTCACTTGTGTGTTGTAATTGATGTTGTATTGTAAGGGTTACATTGGATGATTGTACATATTGGAGTGAGTTGAGGGTGTTGTTGCCTTTAGTTTTACTGTGTTTGTTCCCGGAGACATGTTGATGTAAAGGTGTAATAAGGAATAGTAAAATCTGGTGGTGTATTGTAATTGCTTACACGAAATCGATCTTAGATAATGTGATGAAAATTGATACTGATCTTGAGTTATTGCTAAGGTGTAGACAGCTGACTACCGCTGTCAACGACAGCATAGGCTGGACGTGTCCGATTCGTATCTGATTATTCTAACACAGGGCGTGACAAAACTAGTTAATATTTTGAGTTATTTTGGTAGTGGTAGCTACCTCATGTAGCTATAAAAGGTGGTTGAATGGGGTTGTGTAAATTAGTTCATGAGTTCATCCTTGAAGCAACAAGTGATCAAACTTAAGTGAGTGATAAAGTGTGTTCCTATTTGTGTGAGAGAAGAAAGTTAGTCTCCTTGGGAGAGAGTTTGAAATTTATTATGAGCTTCTTGAGTGAATCCAAGAGAGAATCGTTAGTTACCCGTCGTTGAGTAGGGATTGTAATTGTAGTTGTAATCCCATTATTCTTAATGAAGAAGATTGTGTCAAATGACGTAGACACAATGTCTAACATTATTAAATTTTTGTTCTCTTTCCTTTATTTATTTTTGTATTATTTTTGTCTTATTTATTTAGGCATTATGATCCTTGGATATAATTTATCTACTTGTTTGTGTATATCTCCCGATAATATGTATATGCAGAAGGGTGATCAATGAAGTTGGTTGAGATAATCTTAGTAGAGTGATCTTTGTGACAAATTAATTACATCCAGATGTCGCTCTTCAATGAAGCAATTGAATCATCTCATGGCTCAACTTGAATTGTGCACTTCCAAATCACATATATTACGGTATAGTCGCTCAACTACGATGTATGCACTTGAGGAAAGAACATATTTTATACAGGCCAGTGTTAGTTTAAAGATACATAATGGTGCGTTTGGTTTTGTTAATTTTTTTTTATTCTCAAACAAATTTATGATATTGAAAAACGTATTATCATATTTGATTTAAGCTATAAAATTTATTTTCGAATTTTTCGAATGTCCGACAAAACAATATTTTCACTAATCATGGAAAACTTATTTCCCCAAAATAGGTGGGTATATTATTTTTTTTATGGGAATAAATTGGGTCTACCTAAGTTCAAGTCCAAGTTTGGTTCAATGTGTCAAATGGGTCAGGCTGCCCAGAACCCATCCTGGGTCCAGTTCGGTCAAACCCGGGTTGGCCTAGCCCGAGGGCGATCAATGGGCCGACTCGACCTAGCCATAGTAACCTTGGGTTCAGACTGAGTTACGAAAGGCGGCCCAAAATTCTGGTTCGTCTCGGTCCGAACGAAAACTCGGGCCGAACCGGGTTTTCCAATCCCTACCCGTTCAACCCGGCCCGGACCGGCCCTTCAGGCTAGGTTATTAAAACCGGTGAACTATCCTCTCCCCCCTCCCACCCCACCCCAACCGCGCGACGGGACCCACAGCCATTTATATTAATTTTCGATGGAAATTTAATATAATACCCCCCCCCCCCAATTATATCCCTTATTTAAAATGTTAGGGGTATTTGGTAAAAAAAAACTCGCAATAGCTATATTAACATAAAGGGAGTTTTTTTTTTACCAAAATATCTCCAATATATATCTGTTTTGACCGTTTTTGAAGGGCATTTTGGTTATTTGTTGAAAATGACCAAAATATTTCTATAATAGCTATATCCTAAGGGTATTGGGGTCATTTGTTATCCGAAAATTTCTATAAATAGAACATAATTTATCTAAATATGCCACAATAATTTTTTCGGAAAAGAAGCTACTTTTTACTGCCATAGAAAATGGACAACCATCATAGAAACCTCAACCCTGCCGCAACCTCAGAAGATACAAGGGCCTTAACCCCTGCCGCAACCCCAAGGTGTACAAGGACCTCAACCTGCACAACTTGGTGAGCACTACACTACGGAGAAGGAATGAATCATAATTGGATGAGATTAGAAATTTGTCAGCACTTTAGCGGAGTTTATAATTAGCATGATATCGTAAGAAGAATCTCGCCTGAAGTTCTTGTTGAATGTTTGCATTGTGGAAAACAACTCCAATGAAAACCTAACTGTTGCATAGAAAATCTTCATAGGCATCTAGACAACACGTATCTAGTATCTTGCATCTTCTTGAAAAAATGTATTATTTTTTTAAGATGTTTTATTATTATTGTTAAATATATAACATTATTAATGATGCGACTTATGTTTGACTTTTTTCTTTTTTCTTTTTGCTTTCAATTTCTCTACAAAATTTCGTTGTGGTATTACAAAAAAAGTTTGAAGAGAGACTGAAAACAAAATCTCAAACATAAAATTGTATATTTTTTTATGCTTACTGATGTAACAAAAATAATATATATTAAAATTTTATTAAAAATATTGGCGTCATTTTAATAAAAAAAAATTTTAATTACATTACATTGGGGGGGTGGGGGTTTAATTTTTTGAAAGGCTTTTGTTTGAATTTTTTCACAACGGGCTAACCCGAACCCGCCTTGAATCGGCCCAGGCCCGACCCACTGTTTTTTCGGATTTGGGTCCTGACTGGACTTGGATTTAGAAATTTACGTGCGGCCCGGGTCGTCCTCACCTTCAATTAAGTCCAACCTAGCCCAGAAATTGTCAAGATTGGTCAACAAGGGATCATGCCGGCCCAAAACATACCTTGAAGTTTGGTCGATTATAAAAAAAAAAAAAACTGTTTTTATATATTTTTTATTTTTTTTCATTTTTTTGTTGTTTTTTTTTCTTTTATTTGTTGTTCAATAAAATTTATTTTTCCATTTTTTTTGTAAAAGAAAATTTCCATTTTTTCTTTTTTTTCTTTTTAACTTTTTTCCTTTTTTAAAAAATGTTTTTCATTTTTTTCATTTTTTTTGTTCGTTTGTTTATCTTATTTTGTCTAGCATTTTCTTTCTTTTTTTCTACATCCTTTTTTGTTTTTAAAATTTGATTTTTCTTTTTTTTTTGTTGGGTCTGATAGCATCAGGATGAGATTCGGTTAGGTTCAGTTCAGATTGTAAAAATTAATTTACAAGTTAAAGACACGATGTAAATAGGAATTAAATCATGTTTTCTCGAATACTGACATATAACCTTAACTAATCACAAACAAATAACTATTAAATATATTAAATCATCAATCAAAAAAAAAAAAATTATATGAACATATAGCCACAAATATTTATATACTCACAAATTATGGGAATACAATTTTTCCACAAATTTAGTTTCCGGAAATATAAAAAATTGGACTATATAGTATTATGCGGACCAATCGAACCCTAAAAGAGTTCATTTCATGAAGCATCCAGAATTTCCATAACTAACAGGTGGAAGGAGATCAACTCTATGGTTAGGGGTCCAACTCGAACGGACTAAACCCAAGGTCAATCTGATAACCCCGTTAATGGGTTGGATTGATAGGTTGGGTTAGGGTTGAAGATAGTTGGGTTCAGACTCGAGTTCATTTAAAATATTTGAACCCGATCAAGAACCGGACTGGGCTCGGATTCATGTGTCGAGTTACCCAAAGAACTTAAAATCCTATATATATATATATATATATATATATATAAATTAATTAAACCCTAAATTTCTCCACAAAAACTTATATTCTTTATCCTAATTCATTTCCATTTCAATTCGTATTTTATAATGATTAAGACTTGATTGCTATTTAATTATGTGTTTAATATTATTCTTGTTTTAAAATTACATAGATTGAACCCGAGGTCGGGTCGGACTTTGACTAGGCTTATGATTCTTCATGTTAGATTCGGGTTGAGCTCAAGTCCGACCCAACCTGTCCGAATTGCACCCCTATCTATGGTATGAAAAAAGGAGTCAGACTTTCCACAAGTCAAACTATTTCCGCTTGCAAACCACATTTACACGTTTGGCTGGTTGTGCACATTCATATGCATCTTAATATCAAGTCAGGCTGGCCAAAATTAAGTAGACAAAGACTACCAATCCGAGAATAACTACAAAAACTGGAATAAATTAAATTACAAAGCGGACCCAATATCATTTTTTTCCCGGGGTCAAAGACGAGAAATCGAGAGGCTAATGTTTGTCATGCAGAATCAGAAGCACCCTCAGCTGCAGCTGCAGCTGCTCGTTTCTTGGCAAAGTACTCATCAGCACGAGCAAGGTTCTTTGCGACAGATGGTTTCACCCATTTCTTCCTGCCAGGCAGTACAGAGAGAGTGCAGCCAGCAGCTTCAAGCTTCTTCTTTGCTGCTGATGAAAAGGATCGTGCCTTTATATTCAGCTTGATGGCCAAATCCCCATCGCCCAGGATCTATCAAAAGAAGGGAAATATTGATACAACATACACTAGAAGAACAAGTGTGCTACCAATTTATCCAACTATTAGGCGGGTGCTATGCTGAAATAATCGGGTGCTATGCTGAAATAAAAATAAATAAAAAATTGATATAAAGCACTAGAGACAAAAGGTCCTTGCAACAACAAAAAAGGGTTTTGGTTGCATCTATAGTTCTGTACATATCTTCTCCTTTTTATATAAAATGAGTGAGATCTATACGGAGTTTTTCCAGTCACCTAACCAATTAAGTCTTTAAAACTGGATATGAAAGTTAAGACGCCGGCCCAGGCATACGGTGAAGTCAATTTGAATTGCTGTACTAGGGTGAAATCCTTGTAATCACTGCAAGCCTATGCCTTATGCTGAAAGAGTAAGTACACCAAAGGTTGGGCAACCAAGTCGGAGCTTTTGTGTGGGGGTGATGGGTGGGTGGGGGGTGTGGGCTGGGGCGGAGCCAGACATTTCATTCCGTGGAAGCGATCTCTTCTTCTTCTTCTTTTTTGCTGTAGGGGCAGACCTTAAAAATAATTTTATTTTTTTAAAATCATAGAAGACATCGGGGTCCACTGTGGGGTGGGGTGGGGGAAGATGCGGTGTGGAGGAGAGAGTATGAACCAAGTTTACAGCAATTACCACACATCAAAGAGAACATAGTGGAGTCGCCTAAAACTTCTCTTAGATTCAGAGTCTCGGACTAACAACTCAACCAGGTATTAAATGGAGAACGGAACAAGGGATGATCAAGTCGGCGGTTTTCAGCAAAAGTACTTTTGCAAGCTAAAGTTGGGAGAGGATAAATCCAATAATTCGAGTAAACTTTTCACACTTACAAGTTCCACAGTGTTCCAGTTAGCAATTACAAAACATACCATTCTAACTACATACTGTCTGGATTGTCATGATATTGTGAAAACAACATCAGAATGATGAAGGAATTTATCAGAACTGTAGACATGAAAATAAAAAACAGACACATTGGCCAATTTATTGTCATATATTTTGCTTCATCCTACTTACTATATACAAGCCACCCTAGCACACTAACAATTTTTGGTCCACATACTATTTTCCTTTTTTTTACCAGATAAATACCTTCTACTACTGCCCTGTTTTAATTCAATAATGTTATTAGAAATACAAAGTTTAGGCCTCTTAATTGTAAATTTTTATAAAGAATTAGCCTATTCTCCAGAGAACAAATTTCTCAAAGAGCCACTTCTACATTGATTCTTAGGAAATGTATGACGATGGTCAGACAAATAACTACACGAAGATACGAACCTTATAAGATAAGCCCATACCTATAGAAAAAATTGGAGCTATATAAATCATCCAAAAGTGAAGTATAATGGTCAATGTAACTCATAATTGGTAGGTTTTATGAGCTCTAAAATCCATTTTATAGATTGTATCTGAAAGAATTCTAGCCATTAAGTTCGCCACAAAGCAAAGGCCTCCAATGCACTGCTATATTACAGTGTCTTAGGTTAATCTTATTTCTGATTTTATGTAAAGCAAATTGGAGACAGAAAAGAGAAAATGATGTGATTTTTCAAGAGTTTTGACTAGAAAACTTCATATCTCAACTCTAATCAACTTATTTTATACTTAAAATCCACCACGACTTAGTTAGAAAATTTTGAAACATGGAACTTAAGTCGCACATGATGAAGCCTTGCGCTAAAGGCCCCAGCTAAGAGGAGCAACTTTACATCAAGCAAACACCATGGACAACAATTTTACATGGTGGTACTGCTTTACAATTTTTCATGGTGGTATTGCTTTTAGATGAATATGGTCGACCATTAAGTGCCAGTGGATGGAGTTGACTCTGACTCCACCCAATTTGCCTTATTCAGGCTTTCAATAATTTTCCGCATGCTATAATTATCAAGTAATTGGAGCTAAAAGTGCCCTTCAACTGAGAACTACTTCCTGACTAGCATCTTCCTCTAGGGATGTCCTAGGAAACAATTGCAGCTTGTCCCACAAGTTCTACAAAACTGAATTCTAATGTCACGACACTTATTCTTGAATGAACACGGGTAGGGCGAAATAGGGGAGAAACAAAAATGGATAAGAATCAGAATCCGAGAATACTAAATATATTAGAATCATGCACTGTATAATGTGGGCAGACTGGAAGCAAGAAAAGTCGTCCGAAAACTGAAATACAACTACAACTAAATAGAGGACAAATTGCATAAAAAAATGGAACAAAAAAGTAAGATGCAGATAGATGCATCAAAGTTCCAGAGTTCAGCAACAAAGTCAATAAGAGTTTTATCTTAAAAAATAAAAATAAATAATAATAATAATAATAATAATAATCGACAAGAGTAAAAAGGCATACACATTAAGATGCAGTTTCATTGATCTACTAGAAGAAAATTCAAGCTCAATGCAATATATCTCATCAAATACCTAATCAAGTCAAGGATTTAATGCACTTATTCTAAAGTAGGTGGAAGCAAGTCAATGTACCTTTAAGGGTAGTTTTCTTTCTCTACCAGAAGGGTTGATTAAGCCCTTCGCTTTCAAGGACTCCAATGACACTTCATCACCTTCCTGGAACCCAGCAATCTCAATGTCTTTTAAGTTGACAGGAACATACTTTGGCAATCCCGCACGCATACCTGATAAAAACAGTGTGATATGTCATATAAGATACACCTGATAATTGTTAAAAGGACATTCCAGGCATCTACAAGAACAGTAGCCAATAAGTAGTTCCACGAAAACATATAGAAGACATGTTATGAAGTATGTTTCTTCAACAGCCCATGCACCAGTGTTCTAAAAATCGGGCTAGGCGGCCGCACCGGAAACCCCCAATTCGGTCCTCCTAGGCGCCTGTTCGGACCTAGGCGGACTTGTTCGGCCAAGTCGGCCATGTTCCGCCTGTTCGGACAAGGCGGAAAAATAAAAAAAAATTCAAAATTCAAAATTTTCAAATTTCAAAAAATATTCAGATTTCAAAAAAATCCAAAAAAAATAAATAATAAATAATCAAAAAAATCAAAAAAAATCAAAAAAAATCAAAAAAAAAAATCAAAAAATCAAAACTAAAAATTCAAATTTTCAAAACAAAATATAAAAAAATCTGTGCGGCCGCCTAGGCGGCCTAGGCGATAGGCAGACCTCCGGCGCACCGTATCCGCCTAAGCCATTTTTAGAACATTGCCAGGCTCAATGTTCAAAGTTCAATCTTCTGTATACACACACAAGCACATTTCATAACTTTCTTAATTGATTTTATATTTAAATGGTTATTTCCCAGCCGCTAATCTGCTTCTTAGGCGGGTTTCTGGTCAAACATAAATGATGTGAATCATATGTTGCTTAACCCGTCTACCACATAAGAAAAAGGTTTACTCTGGTTTGGGCTTATAACTTGTGTGACCAGGGACAACCCATTTATTAAACAGACCATATTGGTCCCCATTTAAAATCCGAAACCCATCTAAATCCAAAATTAAGCAAAAGAGTTATCCAGAGTGACGCTTAAACCCCCAACAACCTGATGATCTCTAACGAGCATGATCCAGACTACCAAGTCGAAATATAAATATTTACCAGTAAATGGTGATAAATGATGAATTGATCCCGACATGCTTCTGTCCAACCAGACCTAAAGGATATGGTTAAATTCTAATTTGTGTGTAGGTCACCCTATAAAAGGATAAGGAAAAACTAGTAGTGGAAGTGAATAGTCTCACTAAGTAGTCATGCGTTTAACAGAAATGTTTAATCTATGGCAGAAAACCTTATCATTACTTCACATAACATTGTACCTGCATTTAAATAGCAATGTTCTAAAGTTTAGAGTAAAGAGAAATTACTTGGCCAATGTAATTTAATAGTCGAGTGACCATGTGAAACCCCAACACTCCCACATTCCATAGGAATAGAAGAAATGACAAGTGTGTGTGCGCGTGTATTAGCTTGCGACCTATTTTGCACGAGTACGGGTATGGACATTTTCAAATTGGTAAAATAGCAATTACCTATTTTGCACGAATACGGACACACGTCCAGACAAAATACGGACACAAGTATAGACGATATACGGACATCATTTGTCGTGCCCATGCAACAGAGCTTGTGACTCATGTGATCAATTTGGCAAGTGATAGCCAAGTGTCGGTGTACGTGAGGCCCATGAATGGCACACAGACTGGCAAGCAGCAAGCTAGGGCATGAGCTACCCATTGGTACTTTGCTTCTTGTTATCAACGTGAAGAGTTTGACATGTGGCACATGGATATCAGACCATTATGGAGCATATCGGATCAGTGTCCACAATGTTGAAAGTCGGCCATCAAGCAAGTCACGAAAAGAACGTCATGGCTAGGGGTAAGCATTATTCGGTTTTGGACTGAGAACCGAATAAGAGATTCGGTTCGGTTTGAAAAAAGTTCGGTTTTGAAAATACTAAAATTTCTTATTTGGGTTCGAGTTCAGTTTTCGGTTCAAAACCGTAAACCGAATAAGACTTTCGCAATTATGTAAATCACTCAATTCTATGCATATTTTATGATTAAAATATAGATTTTTTTTTATATATTTTGAAAACAATAATTATATGTATGTGTTTTGAAACCCAACTTTGATAATTTAACAACTAGTCCAACTTTGGCCCCCGATTCTGAAATAAAATAATTATATGTATAAAAATTGTATTTTTTAATATAATTTAACCACAATACCAACTTTGGGCCCGTCCCAGTAAACAATAAAAATATTCGAACCAAATAAACCAAATAGACCGAATTGATTATATTTGTTCGGTTTGGTTTCGGTTATGGCTAATTTTGGTTCGGTTTCGTTTGGATTGTCATAATTTCGTTGTATTCAGTTTTGACTGTTTCGGTTCGGTTGAAACCGAATAAACCAAACGCCCACCCCTAATCATAGCTTTGAGTGGAAAGAACTTAAAAACCCATAGTCCCACATTGGATAGGAATATGTTCAATAGAAGAGTTGACAAGTTTATATATGGTGCGTGTCTCATATTTGTCATCCAAAATAACTATGGCAAGGGAATAGAGGATAGCCAAGAGTTGGTGCATGTCAGGTCACTACACGTCACGGCCTTTCAAACCCGCGGATGCGTGTCAAGGAGGGACGTGACAGTCCATATAATTGTCATTCTTTTGTAGAGATTCTCATGTCCCATGGTCACCCCCATCCCGATGAGAGAAGGCTTGGTTGACAAACATGATGGTGTCAAATCAACTCTCTTGGATTGAAAAAATTAGTCGCTAACAATTTGACCAGTTGAAAAGCTTTGTATATGAAGTTATTGTGCAATTCTCACAGCATCTTCAAGTCAATTCAATCACAAATGGCATAGTTCAGCTGTTAGAAAACGAACTTGATCAAGGCTGGTCTAAGCTGGGGCAAAAACATGACATTCAGCTTACTAACCTCCAAAGTTTGAATTATATCCCTGACGAATAAAAACCAGTCAATGGTAATGAAAGCATAGACTGTAACCATATTTAGAAATCATAGGGAAAAAATAACTCAAAACCCTAAATCACTAAAAAAATGAAAAGGAGAAGTAGGGGAAGATAAAGGCATCACGAGATCTCATTTGAGAAACCTTCCACCCCCAAGGCACTGTACGCTACCCCCTTGCTTTTGACACCTTTCTCAGATTTTGTAATCCTCGTACTCACTCCCACTCGCTGAAGAAAAGTGTTCTCGAGATCTGATCCTTAAGGCCACTATAGTAAGAACTTTATGAAATCATATTGTAGTCAAAAGAATCTGACATCAAGGATGGCTGCGTTAGAGTTAATGTTCACTCCCATATTGCTTGTGACAGGGGACTGTGTCCAACCGTACCTGTATATATACTCCTAGCTTAGTGCCTAACGGATTCATTGATTCCATGTCCTAAAAGGCATGTAGCTTAGTCACAAGGGCTATGTAAGGTTAAACTTATACGTGTATATGCATATGCTTCACCCATAACCAACATTCTAGCAAGGGCACCGGTGGCGGAGTGAAGGTGAGGAGGGGTAGTGTTACTTTGTCCACTTTCAGTGGAATCCATTAACCTATATTCAATCTTCCTAAAGCAGCATGTAGAATATTGTAGATTTTCTTTTCACATTAGGCTCTTCAGCTGCTTGAATAACAATACAACTATTTTTATCTGACACAACCTACAAGGGGATGTATCTCTCTCGTCCTTTATACAACAGCTTCGAGATTGGTCTCTTGCAATTTAATTATCGAGTTACAACCTTGAGGTAGTTTCTTGCCCAAACGAGGCAGGCAGTTTGACTGTTAAGCAAAGACGTTCAATAGCACTGTCAGAGACGACAATTATCATTTACTGTTACATTGGGACGACATGGGCTTCCATTTAATACACGACCCTCTTTGCGAGGAAACAAACCCTTGTCAGATGTTGATAAATGGCAGCACATCTTAATTTCTAACCATCATATAAGTGTGCTTTAAACTTCATGCCCGTTGTCATCCATCACCCCCCAACCCACCCACCCCACACACACTCTCCCAACATATCCTCAATAGTTCCACCTGGTCACCACCCTCGCTAAGTGCAGGAACCTTGTGAAATGTTTTCCAAAGCGTCAATCACATTATCAAAGTGGACTAGATCATGTCACTAGTTCTGTCCCTGTAAACAACAGCCTCCCGAGAAACAAATCAAGAAGGAGCTCGGAGATAGACATCCAAACATGAAATATTATATATCTTAATGCGACACACCCGAGTACATTGGTTAATTTAGTTTATAAATCTCCCTTTTTACAAGGTTCCACTTTGCCACCGACTCCGTATATAAGTTCAAAGTCCGCATGAATTGATCGTCTCAATAAAAAAAAGGCTCATTTGCAACTTGATACCCTCAACTATCCATGGTTTTCAACTTTATACCCTAAACTATTTTAATTACCAATTTGATACCCTGAAGAAGAAGAAAAAAATCGAAAATACCCCCCCCCTACCTCTCCCCCCTCCGCCACCCTCCGGTCTACACCCTCCCGCCCCTGCCCCTCCTCCCGCCGGCCCCTCCTTTCTACGCCACACGTGCGCGCTGTCGTTGTTGCTGCCGCTGCCCACGCCGCCATAGCCGGAGAGAGGGGGGCGACAAGAGTATTTTCAGATTTTTTTTTTTTTAAGGATATGAAGTTGTAAATATTCAATAGTTGATGATATCAAGTCTGTAATTAAAAAAGTTTAGGATATCAAGTTGAAGAACATGGATAGTTGAGGGTATCAAGTTGAAATTTAGCCTAAAAAATGATGTCCTAGAGCCACGAGACTCCCGCTAGTGCAGGACTATTGGAGGGTCAAGCCTTATCATCGCGCCAAGCGACATCCTCGACTGTTTATCTAAGGCTTGTGATAAAGGCACTACAAAGAACACTCAGGGCTGCCCATTTTTTAATCCCTAAAAATTACAAGTTTGTCACTCCTAAAACTTGCTTAGGACTGCCCATACCAACCTATATAAGTAAAACCATTTCTTTTCTTTCTTTTTCACCTACAAATGAAAAATCCATCATTCTCTCCAAGTCCTAAAACCTAAATCTAACTTTGGAATTTGATTGTTGTGGTCCCAAGTGGAAGAAAATTCTGATTTGGTGATTGAACTCCTCTGAAAAGTAATAAATTGGATAAATTTATAACTATATATAAAATGTAGTTATCTATAAATAATTGGATGAACTTAGAACTTAGAACTATATATAAAATTATCATAACGTAATGTACTTACCGGATTGTTCCATATTTGGTATGCAATATGGTTCTCGATCGACGGCAACATAGAGCAACCTTTTGGACGAGTCTCGACTGGACTATCTGGCTGCTGAGAAGGTCCTGAACCATCAATAGGCCGATTTTCGAGAGTTGGTGGCCGAGTCTTGACTGGACTATCTGCATGCTGAGAAGGTCCTAAACCATCAGTTGGACGGTTTTGGACGGTTGTTAGGTCTTCATCGGAGGAGGAAGAAAAACCAGAAGTACTAGGAGCACGTCTCTTCGAACGAGTTACAGTCTTCTTCAGTCGACGTTTCCTAACTTTAGGGGGTGTCTCGGGGTCGACGATAGTGAGGGCTGTCTTAACAGCACGCTGAACATTGCGTTCATTACACATCGACGCAGTGGGACGTCTTCTTATGATACCTTCATCCTCAAGGTCCTTCCGAGGGTCGTGACTGTAAGACAAAAAAGATATATATATTTTAACATCTCAAAATTAATTAAACATTCAGGACTGTAGAAATTTCTACAGTCATATATGTATATGGAGTAAAACTTGTAGATATAAATGGCAACAACGAACAGAACTCGCAAAGGAATTGAACTAATAAATAAAGCAAGGCTTGTGATAAGGCACTACAAAAAAATACTTGGGGCTAGCCCAGTATTGGGCTAGCCCATTAATGAATGAAGTTTACTCATACTAGCCCAAATATTACTCATACTAGCCCAACCTCACTCCCAAACCCCCCAAACCTCCACCACCGGCCGGAGCTCTCCTCCTCCACTCCTTCCATTTGAAACCTAAAATTTTGCAATCTCCATCTCCTCAAATTCCAACCATTAATCGATGGATCCCAAACTCTCAAAAGAATCAAAGTACAATTCTTCCTCCTCCTTGTCCTTCTCAATTTTTATTATTTTTTATTGCATTTCGAAAAATTTCCAAAAAAATTCTTTCCAATCTTCGTTAGAGGCTTAAAATTATAGTGAAATAAGCTTAAATAGGTTTTGGATGTAGTTTCGACGTATTTCTGGAGTCTCGAACCCGATTTTAGGGTATACAAGTTCGAAATTCCTCGAAAGTTCGGAACAGAAACATGTCGACTGTAGACATTTCTACAATCCTATATACATTGTGGACTGTTGAAATATCTGCAGTCCTTTATGTATAGACTGTCGAAATTTCAACAGTCCTATATACATATAGGACTGTAGATATTTTTACAGTGCTGAATGTTCAATTAATTTTGGGATGTTAAAATATATATCTTTTTTGTCTTATATTCACGAATCCTCGGAAGGACCTTGAGGATGAAATTATCATAAGAAGACGCTCCACTGCGTCGATGCGTAAGGAACGCAATGTTCAACGTGCTGTTGAGACAGCCCTCACTATCGTCGACCCCGAGGCACCCCCTCAAGTTAGGAAACGTCGACTGAAGAAGACTGTAACTCGTTCGAAGAGACGTGCTCCTAGTACTTCTGGTTTTTCTTCCTCCTCCGATGAAGACATAACAACCGTCCAAAACCGTCCAACTGATGGTTCAGGACCTTCTCAGCATGCAGATAGTCCAGTCAAGACTCGGCCACCAACCCTCGGAAATCGACCTACTGATGGTTCAGGACCTTCTCAGCAGCCAGATAGTCCAGTCGAGACTCGTCCAAACGGTTGCTCTATGTTGCCGTCGATCGAGAACCATATTGCATACCAAATATGGAACAATCCGGTAAGTACATTACGTTATGATAATTTTATATATAGTTCTAAGTTCTAAGTTCATCCAATTATTTATAGATAACTACATTTTATATATAGTTATAAGTTCATCTAATTGTTTACTTTTCAGGAGAGTTCTCGTATGTTAACAGTGATCAACCACGGCAAAAAGTGCAATACATAGGGATTTGAATTTTTCGGAGACGATGTCAAGGCTAAAATCAATCCCACCGGTTTACAAAACTTGGGTAACTACTCATATACGACGGTGGACAATGCACTCATATCAGCATTTGTAGAACGATGGCATCCAGAAACCAACACTTTCCATCTCCCAAAAGGGGAGTTGACGATTACCCTGGATGACGTCCATCATATATTGGGACTTAGGGTTGATGGTCGAGTCATGATGAATCACACTTTTAACGAATCGAGCATTAACTTTTACGACCATATCGCGGATTATGTATCAGGCTTTCTGGGAGTTGATGCGACGAGTTTTACAACCCTTCGAGACTTTAAGAAGTCGTACGAAGTTCCTTTGAAATATTGGAGGAGACATTCGATGATCCGGACCCCGGAGTGGATAATAGCGATAATGTGGCCCGTGGATATATGCAGTTCATCTTAGGGGCTGTCGGCATTCCGGATAAGTCTGGAACGTCGATACATGTTAAATATCTCTTAAATTTTGACGACATAGACACGGTGGGAGAAATATCTTGGGGAAGCGGTATACTAGCATACCTTTACCATGAGCTTGGTACGGCATCCCGCGTCGGTTCCAAGACAATATCCGGATGCTAGACTCTACTCCATGTAAAGATATATCTTTGTCGACTTGTATACATAATAGAAAATTTTGTTGTAAATTTTTTGACTAATTTTTTTAACTTGGTTACGTGAAGGCATGGATATACGAGCACTTTCCAACCCTGAAGCGGGCTAAACTTAACCGAGGGTATGACGAGCATATTCCTAGAATGTGCAGATGGAAGCCAACTAAGGAAGATGCCAAACGTCCACACACATTGGCCGCCCTACGGAATGCACTTGAAGATATAACGATATAAGAGGTGAATTGAGACCTAATTTTTTTTATGTTTGGTAATAATTTACTAAATTACGTTATGCTAAATTACGTTATGCTAAATTTCATGCGTTGCAGATAGTTTGGAATTCATATCGTGATTTGCAACAAAGTAGTCGTTCATTGCAACCAGTCGCTTTATATCACGGTCTGATAAGTTGTCATGAAATCGAGGAGCCTTATATGCCTGATAGATTGCTCCGTCAGTTTGGCTACGTACAGTCCCGAAGCGCACATTGAAAATGATAAGTGCTCCGAGAGGTACAAAACCCCTAAACTATATTCCTGCGACGTTCAACTGGGTCTCGGGCTTCTTCACTGAGTGACAACGTCACGTTATTAGAGAAACTGAACGACAAGCAGCAGTAAATATGACGGAATGTAGCAACGACTACATCGCCTACTACGCTGGTGTCGGACTACCTACGTTGTTCAAACGCGGAGGCGATATTGTGTGTGTACCATCAGATCTTTCTATCAAATCTGTCTTGTATACTGCATTGGTCAAGATGGTGAGGCAACCAACTTTCAGTTTGAAGATATGTAAATGTTTATAACCTAACAAATTTTATGAATTGTCATCAATAAACTAGGAAAGTGAAGAAGTTGGGAAGTAGTCTCGTCAGTTGCCAGGGTACGAACTATATGGAAATCAATGAGGAGCTACAGCACATCGACAACACTGAAGATTTTCCTTTCTTGGAAAATAGGGAGCAACGTACAAAGAGGCGGCATGATGTTTAGAGCATGTTTCAATTGATATGAAACTTTGCTACAGTTTGTGTTTCGAATTTTTTGGGTTGTAATCTTGACATGTTAAACTTTGAAGTTGGTTGTAACTTTGTGTTTCAATTTTTGATTGGTTATATTTTGTTTAAGTTGGATGTCCTAGTTTTGACTAATTTTGACTAGTTATTTTTGTTTAACTTTGAACTTTGCACTTTTATATATATGTGCAAAGACAAAAATAAAACTAGGACTATCAAGATTATGAGCTAATGGGACTGTTAAAATCCTGACAGTCCTAGTTTTGAGTTGGCATGTTCAGGCACTTTTATATATATATGCAAAGACAGGGGATTAAAACTAGGACTGTCAAGATTTTGACAGTCCTAATAGCTAATGGGACTGCCAAAATCTTGTCAATCCTAGTTTTATATATATGTGCAAGATTGTGACAGTCCTAATAGCTAATGGGACTGTCAAAACCTTGACAGTCCTAGTTTTATATATACGTGTACAAAGACAGGAGGATTAAAACTAGGACTGTCAAGATTATGACAGTCTTAATAGCTAATGGGACTGCCAAAATTATGACAGTCCTAGTTTTTTCTAATAAAAATTTGGACTTTCAACATATATATATATATATATATATATAAGTTGGAAAAGATATCAAAGCTCAACATACAGCACTCATTGCACAACATACATACTTCATTTCATTTCTTTCATAGTCACTATTGCACTATCACGCTACAAAAGTACAAGATGTTATATTCCATTTTTATTGCATACAAAACTAAAAAATGATACAAAAGTATAAGATGTATCAATCGATTAGAATATCAAAGTAGTCCTTAGGCAAGATTTTGGGATCCTCCATCTTCATCATCTTCTTATAGCCAGCAATTGCATCCATGTAGGGTGTCGTCCATGCGATCGCTTCCTCCGGTGCGTGTTTATACCAAAGCGTAGAAGGTGGAGGAATAGGAGAATGACCGATCAACCTTGGGATGACAAAGTGTTGTCCGACAAGCCCTATTGAACATAGATTGGATAGTCTGTATTCGGTCGGGGGAGCACACATTGGAAAGAAAGTATTGTTAATGCCTTCTGAGATAATTACAATAGGTATCTTATACCTATTAGAGAACACATATACAGCAGGCGGGACATCCATGTAATGGTCTGGTCCGATAACTGTGTCAGTACAAGGTATGCTTGCCAACAAATCTCCAACAATTTCTTCGCCGAGTATCTGCCTATAGAAGGGTAGACAAGACTCCAACTCCTCGTACAGCTCTTCCCTAACCTGTCTTCATCCTGCTTTAACTAAATAGCCAAGATGTCTTGCGAGTACATGAAATCCACAATGGCCATCCTTAGGAACATCAACAATAGACCAAATGAAATCCCGTATCTCAGATAGAAAATTTTGAATGTATAGACTGTATGAATCAGAGAAGTTATCTAAACCCTCGGCCATGACTGCATCGTTCATTTTTTGTTTCTTTTCCCTTCGAATAGTAAGCTTACTTTTTCTCTTCGAAATTACCACACTTTCGATAACCGACTTTGACTCAACTTGCTCTAAATTGCGTTCAATATGTTCAAACAAGGATGGATCTCTTTAGTTGACTCCGCCTCCTTTTTTGTGCTCTACTGATTCTTGAGTGTGGTCTTCCCTTAGGAGTTCGAACAACAGATGGCTCTTGCAATCGAGTTGTTGTCGGGACTGCAATTTCTTGGATTTTAACCTCAATGGATTTTCTCTCCGGTTCCGATGCGACACACCACCTTGCGTGAAGAAGTTTCACTTGTGGCAAAGAAAAGAAATCATCGTGAACTTTCACCGTCGGCATGATCGACAATTGTCTCCAACGTTGATCAACAACATCTATTGGAATAGGTATAGATTGACGACGATATTCGTTAATCTCATGTGCATAAGGAAGGCCGAGTAAATGTCGATATGAACAACCGCAAATCTCGAAATAATAACCAACGAACTTCGACCTACCAATCTCCTCAAACAATAAGTCCAAGGTCTTGTGAGATATTACATGGATTAAAGCATCCAAGAGGTGTTCATGCTTGTATTCATTCTTTGCAATATTGAGGCTCGTCTCAAATGATGCTACAATCTCGTTCACCGTGAAAATAATCATCAAATGAATCGATTGCCAAACGGAGACAAAATTACCGACCGATGACCGTAGATATCTTTTTAAACTTGAGTGTGATCCTTCGATCCGGTTCGTAGTGATTGTGCCATAATATTTCACCATGTTCGTCCATGCTAAGACGAATTGTTCTTTATGTGATTCTAGCCAAGTATCTTTGATATAAGAAAGGCATGTCGGGTTACTCGTCTCCCACTTTTGTTTGAACATGTACCATGCGGTGTCGTAGTTGTCTTTAGTACTTGCTCGTCATATAAGACTCCAATTACTGTAGAATTCTTCGAAGCGAAGCTTGTCGATTTTACCGTCCACATTTTCAAATTTGCTCTTGCATTGAGCTTGGATATTTAGATTTATATGCCAAGTGCATAGTAGTCTATGCACATGAGGAAATACAATATCTATAGCATTTATCAGCGCGTATTCTCTGTCGGTAACAAAAATAGAGAGTTTTTTGTATCATGTGTAAAGGGATTGTAGTTTCCTCAACGCCCAAGTGTAATCCTCAACTGTCTCACTCTTCATAAAACAAAAAGCGACTGAAAATATTTTTTCCGTAAACGTAAACCCAACAATGTGAAAAAGAGGCATCTTGAACTTGTTAGTCTTATATGTACAATCAAGGGCCAATACGTCTGCGAAGAACCTAGCCAAGTGTGTGCAATCAGGATGAGCCCAAAACAATGAAAGGAGTTCATCATTTTGTGGATGTCTTCTATGGTACACCACATAGTGATGCTCCTCAAGCAACTTCAATACTTGCTGCATCGTCACTCTTCCTTTCATACTATTACATTTCGCTCTCGTTAAAGTATTATAGATCGTCCTCATGGTTGACTTGTTCTCATCTTCTTTTTGTCGCACGGCAGAATAAATTTGTTTGGGTGCAACTCCGAAAAGGAACAATTCTTCAACCAACTTTCTCTCATCCTTGTTCAACCGTGCCACGTAGGCATGATCCATAAGTGTCTCTGGAATAGGATGATTGTGTATTCTATTCTTAACTTCGACTATCAACTTCACATCTTCTACTTTTACAATCAATACCTTAAATGGACAACCACATTTTTTCGTCCCAACGTTTTTCTTAGGGATTTTTTTTTCAACAACAATTTTTTTTTTTCGATGCTGCCTGAACACACCTTTTTTGCAACCCAGCTCTAAATATTTCTGGCCAGGCCGAGATCTGATCGATCTTGCAATAACAATGACTATGTTATGTCGTCTTCCAACTTCTCTGCACCAATCTAATGTTTCTTCGTGTGATGCAAATCGAATATTCGTTAAGAATATATTCTCCACATCAACCCCAATAGCATGATGTACCACAACATCTGTATAAAGTTGGTCCTAGAACCAATATAAAATAATATAAAAATTAATAACTTCAAATAATTGGCAGTCCAAATTAGGACTGTCACAATTTGTACAGACTAATGTATTGAGTAGATTGTAAAAAAAATTACAGTCTTGAAGAAAATACGTTGGTCAGCATTTTATCTTCAGGACTGTCAGTATTTTGATAGTTCACATAGTCTATAGGACTGTCGAAATTATGACAGTCCTATCGAATTTATGATTATACAGTCCTTATACGATGACGGTTGACTATCAAAATAGGGTTGTCATTTTACGTACCGTAGGTGCTTCAAAACAACCGACATGTTCTTCGGAAGGAACGGAGTACATATTTAATGGATTGCATTATCCGACTTCTTCATCGAAGAGAATTTAATGCATCGTTCCTACAATATTCGAATAAAACTAAATAATTTGGTGACAATCGCATGCTTGAAAAATTTATTCATCGTATGTTATCGAAGACATACCGAAAGAATATTCATTGGAGAATCATCAAATAAGAATTTTCTTCTACTTGGAATCACAACTATCAAATTCCAAAGTTAGGTTTAGGTTTAGGTTTTATGACTTGGAGAGGATAAAAATTTCTCATTTGAATGTAAAAAAGAAAGAAGAGAAATAATTTTTACTTATATAGATTGGCATAGACAGCCCTAAACAATTTTGAAGAGGGACAAACTTGTAATTTTTAGGAGTAAAATTATGGACAGCACTAAGTGTTCTTTGTAGTGCCTTTATCACAAGCCTAAACAAGTGGGGGAATCGACATGTATACCTCCGGCGATACCACGGAGCTTTGGTAGGCGGCGGTAGAGCGGCATCTGACCTCCTTCGAACCCCTTACGCACGCCGGGGCCCGAGCGGGACTTCTGGCCCCTCATCCCGAACCCGCAGCTGTTACCCTGGCCCGCTGCGATGCCCCGGCCCTTCCGCTTGCCCTTCTTCCTCGAGCCGGGCTGCGGGCCCAGATTGTCCAGCCGGAACCGGGCGGCGGGGACCACGGACGTCGGAAGCGCGGGTGCGGAAACGGCGGCGACGACGGAAATGGCGCGGCGTGGCCTGGTTGAGAGTAGGGATGGGAAGGTGGTGGTGGTGGTGGATTTCTTCGGCTTGAGGCTGGTTCCCTTGAAGGGAGGGGTGGTTAGAATGGAAGGGGAGAGGAGGGCGGCCATTGCTCCCTTGTCAGTGAGAATGGGGATGGAATGGATATGGTGGATGGAGGATAAGTAGGGAGAGAGATGATGAGCAATGGGCCTACATCTTTGCTTTGGGCTGACTTTAGACACACATTGGGGGTTGTTGAAATGGCCTCTCGTATTCACATGGTAAGTGGAATTGTGATACGTACGATACACCAAAAGGTTGTGCATAAATTTTTATACACCCCTCGTGCTTCTTAGATGTAAAGTGCTTTGCATAATGTGTGTTTCTGTTCATATTTCTTTTTTGAGCTCGTCGTCATATCTTTTCTACATTCCATCCTTAAACTCCACGAAATCTTATCTTTCCTGCTAAAATTAATTATCGCATCTTCTGCATAAATATGTAGTGGTAAGTATTCGATTTTATCGATTTCAACCGAATTAAAATAGTCAAAATCGAATAAATCGAAATTCTAAAAATCTAAAATCGACCTCAAATGGCTCTTGTGGTTACCGAGGAGAGATATATGATTCTGACTGGATGACAGAAGATCAGTGGATCGAGCCACGGGGGCGTATTACTCATTCCTTTTATAAAATGGTGGAAGTTGGAATACAGTGGACACAAAGGCATGCAATATAGTATGTACAAAGTCCCGAGCGTTACGTCGGGCCCCGAGCGTTATGTCGCAAATAAAAAAAATGAATCGAAATTAGCCAAAACTGAAACCGAACCGAACCGAATAAACTATTCGGTTTGTTCGGTTGGACGATTGTTATTGTTTAATGGATCGGACCCAAAGTTAAAAATTATATTAAAAGTTATAATTTTATACGCATTGTATTTCAAAGTTGTGTCCAAAGTTGGACTTTAAAACATATGCATAAAATTATTATTTTCAAATATACACATTTTTAATTACAATATGCATAGAATTAGAATATTTATACATTTACATAAATCTTATTCGATTTTCGGTTTTGGACCGAAACTGAAACTGAATAAGAAATTTTAGTATTTTCAAAACTGAAACCGAATTGAATTTTTTTCAAACAAAACCAAATCTCTTATTTGGTTCAATTTTCGGTCCAAAATCGAATAATGCTCACCCCTAGAAATAGGTCATCTGTTTGCATGATATTTATCTTTTCTTGCAAGCTCGGTTCTAGCTGCAGTTGAGTCAGTTGCGTCCCTTGTGATCGAATTCAGAATTCGATATCCATCTCTTCTAATTCTTGTAGCACATTATGTCACGACCCGCATCCAGTATAGGGACACGAGTGTAAAATTCCTAATTCTGAAAATAGAGGAAATAGATTTTATTTAATTTTTATTTGAGGTGTTTGTGCACTTAGGGGATTTATGGAGCCATTATAAATTTTTTCTAATTTATTCCATGTAGGAGACCCTTTGGACAGTTGCTAGCTTAATGGTGTGCACTAATATAATTCTTAGAATTTTCTGTGAATAGATACACGTGTGTGTGTATATATATATATATATATATATATATATATATATATATATATATATATAACTCATATTGGATATCAAACCGAAACCCAAATCCACTACCCGTTCAGCCCTACCCGGACCCGTTAGGAGAAGAAAATATCAACAGCAACAGTAGCAAAAACCAACTTTGCTTTCTTCTCCGCGCGTGTGAAGAAAAATATCAGCAGCAATACCACCGCCTCATTCCACTGCTTCTTATCCCTATTATTACTAAACTCTCCTCAACCAAAACCAAAACCAATGAAAGAAAGAAACGGTAGCAGCAGTAGTCTTTGAGACCACTAAGTTTCCCCACCGCCTCTTGATCCCTATATATATTACAACTCTCCCAAACACTAACCCCACTTCTTTCACTAACTTAAAACAATATTGGATGCTTGCACTCTATAGAACTCTTGCTCGGCAAGTATACCTTGCCATTGTACTATTATTTACATTCCATATGATGCATGCATAATTTATTTTTGCTTATTTAGTTCATTTATTTTAACTGCTATATAAATTGTGTGTCCAAGAAAACTTGGGTGCAACGACGGTGTCGTCGTATCCTGTTTTTATTTATGTATATGCATTGGACCTACTTTATGAGACTATCCCATTATTATGAGGCATTTTATGCTTCATTGGCCATGACACTATTCTTACACGTGTGTGAGTCACATGTAGGACACGGACTTGCGTATTCGGCTGGCCACTGGTACGTATAGGTCGTGCGATGGATAAGGATAACTACTGATAGAAACTTTGTATGCTAGTAGACCTGGCAGTTATTTAGAGGTTTTACCGTGTCATGGATGTGGCATGCTTAGAGCATTGGGCGTGGAGGACTACTAGTAGGCGTATGGGACACCCCACTTCCTTTACACTGATGCCACACTCGACGGAGTGATATAGACGATATATATACTACACTGATGCCACACTCTTCGGGGTGATATGGACGTTATATACTATGCAGATTTTCCGTTCTTCAGAGCAGTAGGATGTTATTACATACATTTGCGCCCTTGTATTGGGGGCATATGTGGCATATACTAGCCAGTTGTCACGATTGGTGAATTACGTCAGCATATATCTAGCCTACACTTCCCATACGCTCAAAGTTGTCCTCAAGTTGTATTTCACTTAGACGGTTAGGCGACCCATTTGATGTTTATATTTCAGTACTTTATTGGCATGTTTATATGTATCTTGTTACGTCCCTCTAAGGACCTGGTCCCTTTCCGGATATGGACGAGCAGGAGTATCCACAGGAGTATGGACCTGGACCTGACTCTACTTAACTGACTGAGGAGGTCTTACCCTCAGAGTAGCTGTGATTTATTTCCACTGTTTAGAAATTTTGTTGCTACTTCAGTATAGTCGTTTTGTAGTGGATTTGTTTTCACCTGACTATCAGACTTGATACTCATCTTTGATATTCAGTTATTATTCAGCTCTTTATTCCTACTTATTATTTGTGTTGTGGATGAGATATAGATTGTGTGTGACTTGTTGTGACAGTATATTACCACTGGTGGATTTGATATTCATATACAGCGTACGTGTGTATATGATTTCCATATATTGGAGTTCATATACATACGGCTGGGCGTGTTACGTATTCCTAGTCCTACGTATTTTGGGACTGGGGCGTAACATATTTTTGGTGGTGGCCCATGCAGGTCAAGAATATATTGTCTCGGTTACGTAACTATACCGAACAAGCCTGCGTATAGGAATAGAGTATAAGGATCTCATCCATGCTTGACTAAAACCTCATTCTTCCTTTCAACCATCCTATATTTGGATAAACAAAGTTTTACGCCAAAAACCCTTTACCCTGTGACCAGACCCTTTACCCTTGTTGGCGTAAAAGCCAAATAACTGTTGTTGGCATAAAAGCCAAATGACCAGCTTGTTGGCGTAAAAGCTAAACTATGCAGAAGATTACCTCCTTTACGCTGCGGTTATGACAACTGTCACCCACGTTCCCTTAGACTTCTAAATCTGCGTATGACACGTCATGCAAGCCACGTAGATAACTACCCCAGCGTAAACTTGATGATTCATGAATAATAGATAACTAGCGTAAAGTAGACCGATTAGGCATAAAATGTAAGGATGGTGATGTGAGCGTATTTGTTACAGCCTTAGCTTTCCCTAGCCATGACCAAATCTTGTGCATTAAATGTAGAGATATGCCTCGAGCCCTGTGCAGAAACAGCTTTTGACGTAACGTCTGATTTTGTCTTATCTTGAGCGTAAAAACTCATTTCTGTCTTGAGCGTAAAAACTCATCTCAGACTTAAGCGTAAAAACTTATTTTTGTCCATGTAGAATAGACAGTGTATTCAGAAGACTCCTTTGTTCTTCTTTTTGGATGCGTAAAAATGACTTGTATCCAATATGTCACTAAACGACAACCTTGGTCTCTGTGCAAATTCATTATCACAGCCGTCCTCTCGATTATCGTGCAGTACTTTTTGTCAGATGTCAGGATCACTGATTTTTCTGACAAATTCATCATGTTCATCGTACAACTTTACGCTGCATTAAAAATAACGTATGTTAGATTTTACGCAGGCAGACTTTACGCAGGCAGACTCTTTCGCAAACTTTACGCACACAAATTTTTACGCGCATACTTTTTACACAGACTTTACGCAGGAAGTATAGCAGACTTTTACGCGGTTAGCTTTGAAGCCATGTTTTACGCCAATAATTTTAAATCCATATTTTACGTGGATAGCTTCAAATCTCTACTTTACGCCAGACAGCTTGAAACTGTATTTTACGCCGACAGTCTTGAATCTCTATTTTACGCGGACAGTTCTGAAGCTCTACTTTATGCTTCTCTGCTTTACGCGGACAGCTCTAAAGTCTTACATTACGCCAAACTTCCTTGAATCTCTGTTTTATGCGGACAGCTTATCAACCTGTTTTACGCAAACAACCTAGAAGCCATATTTTACGCAGGGAGGGACTTCAAGTAGGTTAGGGTTTTTTGACTGTAAATACGCAGATAACTCCCCAGCATATTTCATGCTTCTACATTCTATTTAATACTTGCATCCTGCTTGATTCTTGTACCTTCCTAATAGTTCCTTGAGTATAGTCCCCTCCTAGAATATAGAAGTCCCTGTTGTTAGATGATAAGTAGGGTAACCTTCCTATTAAGAATACAACTAGAGTATTGACACATCACTGAGTTCAGAACACTTGATGAACCCTAGCATCCCTTACCAATAGATTGGTTTACCATTACCCCTTGATGTATTTATAAAAACTTGAGAGTAGTATAGACACTACTAGGGTTAGTTAGAAGTTTGGCCATAGTGTTTGACCCTAGTATTGAGAAACCAATAGAAATCCAAGGTTGAATATTAAGACTACCCTAGCTTTTCATGGTGAGATAGTACTAGAGCACTACAAACTTTAGCTTCTTGACTTGATATTAGCAGAACAGTATCTTAGGAAGCCAAGGGGAATAACTAGAACATTTCTCTTGATCATACCTCAAACACAGAGATTAGCAACCACCTTCCCTCAAGAAACCATGACAGTATCTAGAGTTGTCACGCCCCAGTCCCAAAAATGCGTAGGACTAGGACACGTAAGCATGCCAGCAGCATGGATATGGCAACTCCAATATATGGAAACCATAACCCATACGTACGCTGTAATATGAATATCAAATCCACAAGTGGTATAAAATGTATCACAAGTCACAGGGTATAATCTAAATCTCACCCACAGAAAATTAAATATAAATAAATAACCAATATCTATGAAACTAGATCTCACTATAGGTATCTAAGGATGATAGTTGGATGGAAACAAATCCACTACCAACTCGAATATAAGAGCAAATACAAAATAAGTACAACATAATCAAACCCAATATAAGTATACCAGCTATCGATCACGGCCCGAAGAGAAGACATCTACGAAGCATATACAACCATCCAAATCTGCGCTCCTACAAATACTCAAGAACAGGTACACCTGGCAGCGGACCAGGTCCTCAGAGGGACATAACAAGATACTTAAACACATGCCAATAAAGTACTAAAATAAATATCTAATGGGGTCGCCTAACCATCTAAGTGAATGCAGTTAAGAACAACTTTCCCCACAAGTGAGCTATCTGGCTGAAAACTGGGATTTGGCATGGTTCTCTATTGGAGATCCAGGGGCCTACAAAGGCACGACGACTTTCGAACGTCGGAGGCCCGCCTGATAATAATATAATATATAGTGGTCATCACCGCCCGTATCTCCAGCGGAGAATCCGGCCGCACAATAGAAAAAAAGTGCAAAGGAGCTCAAATGTGGTAGTTGTTGTTCTCCCCATCCCATGCTCTAAGCATGTCACATCCATGACACGATTTGGTCCATAGCCTATTCTTAGTACCCTAGCCCAATCCTGCAACCAAACAAGGACAAGGATTGGACCACCGTACTACAATAGGCTGTGTCCATAGACTTCTAATAACTGCCAAGTCTACTAGCATGCAAAGTTTCTAACAGCAGTTATTCCTAACGCACAGCCCATACGTACATGAGGCCAGACCTGTCACGCAGTCCGTGATCTACATGAAACTCACACTCGTGTAACAACTGTGTCACGGCCAATGAACCTAATGATGCTACATGATAATGGGGTAGTCTCATGAACAAGGTCAATGCAATACATAAATAAAAATACATCGCGACGACACCGTCGCGCATATTTTATATAACAATTAAAATATATGAACTAAAGACAGAAAGTAAAGATGCGTGCAACATATGGAATATAAATAACAGTACAATGGCAAGGTATACTTGCCTGGCAAGAAAGCTGCGATGTACCAATAACCTGCTCCAGAAGTAGCGTAGAATAAATCCAATATCCTATGTACATATGATATAATGCAAATAAATCATTAGTCATTACACTAGTACACACACAATAATGTTTATACTGGACTCGGGGTACACTAGGGGTGGTACTAGTCATCTAACACGGTAAATTATGCGTTGAATTACGCGGGTGTCGGGTCTTTAAGTACTGTACACAATAAGTCAGTCAACTAACACGGTCTCATCAGTACGTCGGTGTACGCCAGGCAGACACCAACATTGTTCTTAGGGTCAACAGGGTCAAGGGCAAATACGGGATAGTCCACGGTGTCCTAGGGTCGCATAGTCTGAATATTTAGTCATAATTATCAATTAGCACTTACTTATATATATATATTCATATTTATATAATAATATAACTAGTAATTTATTTTCATAACTAATTGAATACATATAGTAAATATGTGCATAAATATATACCAATTAATACTAAGCTAATGATTAACTTAATATACATATACTAGATTGGATCATGTCTGCGTACGTGTTCGTGTATGAACGCGCGTTGGGTTCTCCGACTCGGGGTCTGATATAAACTAACTGTGGTAACGAAATGCTACTGTCCTACTGAAACACACACAACATACATAAAAAGGGAAGACAGACAGGTTCATACCTCGGAATACGTGTACGGGTACGACGGTGAGGTTGACGATGATGATGATGACGATGGTGACGATGATGATGGGATGATGGTGAGATGACGATGAAGTGATGATGATGATGATGACGAGGACGATGGTGTTGACGAGGACGATGACGAGTATAACGACAATGGCTACGATAATGGTGGTCAATGGTGAATGTGTGGATTTAGATTAAGGTGGTGGCGAGGATGCTATGGGATGATGATGAAGATGAGTATTAATGTTGACAATGATGATGATGATGTGGACTGGTGATGGTGATGATGACGATGACACGACGGTGACGAGGAGGAGGATGAGGGTGATTAGGGTTAAGGTATTGGTGACGATGATGGTGATTATAATGGTGGCGATTATGAAGATGATAGGAGGTGATGATGATGACGAGGATGACGGCGATGTCAACGATGTTGACGATGACGGCGAGGACGACGAGGGTGATGGCGATGATGATGGTTTGATGATGACAACTAAAACGTTGATGGCGATGGTGATGATAATGTGATGATGGTGAGTTGTTAATGGTGATGGTGTTAGGGATGATGGTGGTGTGGATGGCACTCCGGCCAGGGGGGAAGGTGGTCCGGTCAGGCCAGGGGGTGGTCCGGCAAGGAGGACAGGGAGCAGGAGGAGAAGAAGAAGTTGACGACGGAGAGGAGATGGTGGTGATGATGGTAATGGCGGATACGGGGAGTCGCTGATGTGCAAGCGGAGGAAGTCGGTTGTGGTGATGCTCAGGCGGCGGAGAAGGCCGAGGATCGATCGGGGGGAGGTGTTCAGGGAGAGGGGAGACGCTGTCGGGGCTCCGCGGGGATGACCGGGAAGGTCGTGGCTCCGGTTCAGCGGGGTCGTGCTCCGGCGGGCTCGCGGAGGAGTTCAGGAAGAGGTGGAGGAAGGAGGAGAGAGGCTCGGCGTTCCGGTCTCTGACGTGCTGCAGGGGTCGACTGAGAGCTGTGCTCGGGATCCCGGCGGGTCGAGGAGATTCCGGCGGGAGGAAGGGGGAGAATGACTGGAGGGAGAGGAGGAGATCTGGCCGGGTCGGTGGTCCGGGCTGTCGAGGAGGAGGAAGGAAGTCGGGGAAGATCCAGGCGAGATGGCCGGGGTTGGAGGAGCAGTCGGTGCTGGATCCGGCGGGTCGAGGATGTGATGAGGGTGGCCGGGGTGTTCTCAGGCGTTGTGTAGGCGGCTCGATGGCGAGGATGGCCGGGAACGAGTCGACTCCGGCGTTCGGCTGCTCCGGCGAGGGGTTGGGCTCTGGTCGGATTCGACAGGGAAGGAAGAGAGGAGGGAAGTCGGCTAGGAAGTTAGGTTTAGGTGAACAGGAAAAATTAAAGAAAGGAAAGGGAGAAGTTATAATATATACACATGAGATTTGGGTTTGACCTAGGACAATGTGGGCTTGGTCAACTCTCCTTGGAGTGGGCCTTGGGCTTGCTCTACAATCCTTGGAGTGGTTCTTGGCCTCACATGAGGATGTTGGGGCTATAATTTACAATTATTTAATTGCAAGGGTAGGTTTAGTATACGGGGTAATGTGCGCACGTTGCACATCCCAAAAATTATAAAAAAAATTCATGTGAAGGGAAAAATAGGTTTCTTCACGAATTGTCCAATGGTGGGGCACCTTAATACGTTTTTGCATAAAAGCCCTCCGACAATTGGAAAATTTGCACCGAGGCAGAAATTAGATTTAATTAATTAAATCGAACCGCGCACGATGTTCTAGAATTTATTTGGAGTACATGGGATTAAATTTAGGCGGCCCATAATTGTCAGGGGCGTAGAGGGGGCAGTGTAGAATATTAATAAAAGTTGGTTTGCACAAAACGGTCAAGATTGTGTCCCCAATTTCGATTGGGACGCACAAGGGTACAAAATTGGAATTTATATCGAATTAAGAAATAACGTCCGCGATGTTTATTGTGCGGCTAAGATATAGCATCAGAGAGCAATATTATAAGTTGTACAAGGGTCAGAATAGTAGGCGGACATGTCTAGGATGAGATCGTGAAGTTTGTAGACAGGCAATGGCTAGTGAGGTACTCCAATTATCGAAGCAACGGTAAGGTGCGCTACACGATATTTAATTATTGCATAATTAAATAAAAGTCGTGTTCTAATTCTAATTGGTTCAATCTAGCCCTAGTTTCACTATCTAAGCAAATTAGGCCTAAATTTGGGTGAGAGGGTTTACAATCTACCCAACTTAAAACAATTTCGTCCTCGAAATTAAACTAGGGTAGGGTTTTCCTATCTAACCTTACTTGATTACAGTCTAAAGAATTCTTCTTAAATTAACATTGCAGTTTCTACCCAACTTAGAATTTATCCATCTATCATCTAAGGCTATACATCTAAGAAGGCTATGCCTTAAATTATTTAATCATGTTATTGAATCCAAACATATCCTCTATGATATGCCCTTAATCATTTATGAAAGAGGGTCACCAAGCAAAGTGATTGGCCTGCGGGTATATCTAGTACTATCTATATATCAAATTTATACCAAGCAAGATGTTTCGTCTTTCCGAGATAAGGAAAGATGAAGATCAATAATAAAGAGTTCAAGGGAGAGGTAATAGAATGCAAGTATGGGGATCAAGGCGCTTTAAAGAGTTCAATTAGGAATTTGTCAAGGCAGTTGTGGATTGAAGTCCTATTTTGGTAGTTCCTATTCACATGCTCGTATCAGTACAGTTGTGTAACGGATCCGATGGGCTCAGATATATCTAAAGGACAAGTATATTCGTCTACTAATCACTATATATCTCAATCCACGTAAAATAGTTATGTGAACGGCGAATCAAGCGCACTATGGTTGATCAGACCGTAGTACACTGATTTTGAAATGTATTAGTATGTGCGCCCAATAATACATATGTAGTGAACAAGCTTGATAAAGAATAAGCTTGCAAAAACTAGGCTATAATAGCAGCATGAGTCAAGATAGTACAACAAATATAACTACACTGGATTATGATGAAAGAAGGTGCAAATTAATTCAAGTTCACAAAACAAAACAACATAAGCAACAATAATAAAAAGACTCTACAATCTCTACAGTTATCATACAACCTTCTTGTCTAAGTCGCTAGTCGACCAAATAGGGGCATGGACCTCTAAATTCTATTGCTTGAATTAACACTATCGTCTTATGCTATCATACAATTAATGTCATTCAGTTACACTACCTCGATGGATCAAGTAGACTATGTGATACTAGGTTGTGAGGCATACTACCCAACTTAAAAGAATTAAACTAATACTGTGACAGTCTTAAGAGGATCCTACAAAATAATCTTGCACATGTAAATAAAACAAAAACTCTCATTAGGGTATATGAGAAAAGATCTTGGTACTTATTAGGGTCTCCTATTGCGTTATATAGGTAAGGGTCACCTTAAGTCTTACTTATAGTGCTCATAGAAGATGTGTCAATAGCGAGAATAGAAGAGTTACTAGCCGTTAAGGGGAAAGGGATCTAACCTGTATCGAGGTGGGGTATATGCTACGCAATTTAAAACTAAGGGATAACCATAAAATTATAATCTAGATGAATACTCAACTATCAAGTTCTAACTACAAGGTACATAATTCAAAATTCAAGATCGCAACTATGACTATAGCAAACTATATATCCTATTATAGAGTATAATCACTTAGTCTATGATCAGAGGTGGCAGGTGGCATGAGTCAAAAGATGAAGGAGAGAAAACATGATTAGTCATCGCACAAATAGCGAACGTTAAGGTTGCAGAGGAATAACATATAAAATTAAAATAGGGAGCTGTAGATAGCATCATGGTTTTCTAAAGGGGAGTGGGGTGCTTGTTGCTATGTTCGAGGCATGATTAAGAAAAGGGTTAATTACATTCCTCTAGGTTTCCTAGGGTGCTGTCTACTAATAATAAGGCAATGATCTAAGTTTGTAGTTCTCCAATACTTATCTAACTCTGTAGGTTAGGTTCAGTCCTAATGTTCAATATTGGTTCTCCATTGGTCCCTCAATACTAGGGTCAAACATTATGGTAAGACTTCTAACTATCTCTAGTAGTGTCTATACTACTCTCAAGTCTTTTTAATACATCAAGGGGTAATGGTATACCAATCTAAAGATAAGGAATTCTAGGGTTCATTAGATATTCTAAACTTAATGGTGTGTCTATATTCTCGTTGTATTCTTAATAGGTGTGCTACCCTAATTATCATCCTAATAACAGGTGTTCCTATATTCTAGCAGAAGTCTATACTCAAAGAACTATTAGGGAAGTACAGGAACCAAGCAGGATATAATTGTTCAAATAGAACAAATAGGAGGAAGATGAATCATAGTCAATTGTGGATGAGATCCTATACTCTAGTCCTAGGTGCAGGCTTGTCCCGTACAGTAACATAACTGAGACAATATGCTCTCGACCTGCATGGGCCACTACAAAAACATGTCACGCCCCAGTCCCAAAAATGCGTAGGACTAGGACACATAAGCATGCCAGCCGCATGGATATGACAACTCCAATATATGGAAACCATAACCCATACGTACGCTGTAATATGAATATCAAATCCACAAGTGGTATAAAATGTATCACAAGTCACAGGGTATAATCTAAATCTCACCCACAAAAAATCAAATATAAATAAATAACCAATATCTATGAAACTAGATCTCAATATAGGTATCTAAGGATGATAGTTGGATGGAAACAAATCCACTACCAACTCGAATATAAGAGCAAATACAAAATAAGTACAACACAATCAAACCCAATATAAGTATACCAGCTATCGATCACGGCCCGAAGAGAAGACATCCACGAAGCATATACAATCATCCAAATCTGCGCTCCTACAAATACTCAAGAACAGGTACACTTGGCAGCGGACCAGGTCCTCTGAGGGACATAACAAGATACTTAAACACATGCCAATAAAGTACTGAAATAAATATCCAATGGGGTCGCCTAACCATCTAAGTGAATGCAGTTAAGAACAACTTTCCCCACAAGTGAGCTATCTGGCTGAAAACTGGGATTTGGCATGGTTCTCTATTGGAGATCCAGGGGCCTACAATGGAACGACGACTTTCGGACGCCGGAGGCCCACCTGATAATAATATAATATATAGTGGTTATCACCGCCCGTATCTCCAGCGGAGAATCCAGCCGCACAATAGAAAAAAAGTGCAAAGGAGCTCAAATGTGGTAGTTGTTGTTCTCCCCATCCCATGCTCTAAGCATGTCACATCCATCACACGATTTGGTCCATAGCCTATTCTTAGTACCCTAGCCCAATCCTGCAACCAAATAAGGACAAGGATTGGACCACCGTACTACAATAGGCTGTGTCCATAGACTTCTAATAACTGCCAAGTCTACTAGCATGCAAAGTTTCTAACAGCAGTTATTCCTAACGCACAGCCCATACGTACAGGAGGCCAGACCTGTCATGCAGTCCGTGATCTACATGAGACTCACACTCGTATAACAACTGTGTCATGGCCAATGAACCTAATGATGCTACATGATAATGGGGTAGTCTCATGAACAAGGTCAATGTAATACATAAATAAAAATATATCGCGATGACACCGTCGTGCGTATTTTATATAACAATTAAAATATATGAACTAAAGACAGAAAGTAAAGATGCGTGCAACATATGGAATATAAATAACAGTACAATGGCAAGGTATACTTGCCTGGCAAAAAAGCTGCGATGTACCAATAACCTGCTCCAGAAGTCGCGCAGAATAAATCTAATATCCTATGTACATATGATATAATGCAAATAAATCATTAGTCATTACACTAGTACACACACAACAATGTTTATACTGGACTCGGGGTACACTAGGGGTGGTACTAGTCATCTAACACGGTAAATTATGCGTTGAATTACGCGGGTGTCGGGTCTTTAAGTACTGTACACAATAAGTCAGTCAACTAACACGGTCTCATCAGTACGTCGGTGTACGCCAGGCAGACACCAATATTGTTCTTAGGGTCAACAGGGTCAAGGGCAAATACGGGATAGTCCACGGTGTCCTAGGGTCGCATAGTCTGAATATTTAGTCATAATTATCAATTAGCACTTACTTATATATATATATTCATATTTATATAATAATATAACTAGTAATTTATTTTCATAACTAATTGAATACATATAGTAAATATGTGCATAAATATATACCAATTAATACTAAGCTAATGATTAACTTAATATACATATACTAGATTGGATCATGTCTGCGTACGTGTTCGTGTATGAACGCGCGTTGGGTTCTCCGACTCGGGGTCTGATATAAACTAACTGTGGTAACGAAATGCTACTGTCCTACTGAAACACACACAACATACATAAAAAGGGAAGACAGACAGGTTCATACCTCGGAATACGTGTACGGGTACGACGGTGAGGTTGACGATGATGATGATGACGATGGTGACGATGATGATGGGATGATGGTGAGATGACGATGAAGTGATGATGATGATGATGACGAGGACGATGGTGTTGACGAGGACGATGACGAGTATAACGACAATGGCTACGATAATGGTGGTCAATGGTGAATGTGTGGATTTAGATTAAGGTGGTGGCGAGGATGCTATGGGATGATGATGAAGATGAGTATTAATGTTGACAATGATGATGATGATGTGGACTGGTGATGGTGATGATGACGATGACACGACGGTAACGAGGAGGAGGATGAGGGTGATTAGGGTTAAGGTATTGGTGACGATGATGGTGATTATAATGGTGGCGATTATGAAGATGATAGGAGGTGATGATGATGACGAGGATGACGGCGATGTCAACAATGTTGACGGCGAGGACGACGAGGGTGATGGCGATGATGATGGTTGATGATGACAACTAAAACATCGATGGCGATGGTGATGATAATGTGATGATGGTGAGTTGTTAATGGTGATGGTGTTAGGGATGATGGTGGTATGGATGGCACTCCGGCCAGGGGGGAAGGTGGTCCGGTCAGGCCAGGGGGTGGTCCGGCAAGGAGGACAGGGAGCAGGAGGAGAAGAAGAAGTTGACGACGGAGAGGAGATGGTGGTGATGATGGTAATGGCAGATGCGGGGAGTCGCTGATGTGCAGGCGGAGGAAGGGGGTGAGGAAGTCGGTCGTGGTGATGCTCAGGCGGCGAAGAAGGCCGGGGATCGATCGGGGGGAGGTGTTCAGGGAGAGGGGAGACGCTGTCGGGGCTCCGCGGGGATGACCGGGAAGGTCGTGGCTCCGGTTCAGCGGGGTCGTGCTCCGGCGGGCTCGCGGAGGAGTTCAGGGAGAGGTGGAGGAAGGAGGAGAGAGGCTCGGCGTTCCGGTCTCCGACGTGCTGCAGGGGTCGACTGAGAGCTGTGTTCGGGATCCCGACGGGTCGAGGAGATTCCGGTGGGAGGAAGGGGGAGAATGACTGGAGGGAGAGGAGGAGCTCTGGCCGGGTCGGTGGTCCGGGCTATCGAGGATGAGGAGGGAAGTCGGGGAAGATCCAGGCGAGATGGCCGGGGTTGGAGGAGTAGTCGGTGCTGAATCCGGCGGGTCGAGGATGTGATGAGGGTGGCCGGGGTGTTCTCAGGCGTTGTGTAGGCGGCTCGATGGCGAGGATGGCCGAGAACGAGTCGACTCCGGCGTTCGGCTGCTCCGGCGAGGGGTTGGGCTCCGGTCGGATTCGACAGGGAAGGAGGAGAGGAGGGAAGTCGACTAGGAAGTTAGGTTTATGTGAAGAGGAAAAATTAAAGAAAGGAAAGGAAGAAGTTATAATATATACACATGAGATTTGGGTTAGACCTAGGATAATGTGGGCTTGGTCAACTCTCCTTGGAGTGGGCCTTGGGCTTGCTCTACAATCCTTGGAGTGGTTCTTGGCCTCACATGAGGATGTTGGGGCTATAATTTATAATTATTTAATTACAAGGGTAGGTTTAGTATACGGGGTGATGTGCGCGCGTTGCACATCCCGAAAATTATGAAAAAAATCTATGTGAAGGGAAAAATAGGTTTCTTCACGAATTGTCCAATGGTGGGGGCACCTTAATACGTTTTTGCATAAAAGCCCTCCGACAATTGGAAAATTTGCGCAGAGGCATAAATTAGATTTAATTAATTAAATCAAACCGCGCACGATGTTCTAGAATTTATTTGGAGTACATGGGATTAAATTTAGGCGGCCCACAATTGTCAGGGGTGTAGAGGGGGCAGTGTAGAATATTAATAAAATTTGGTTTGTACAAAATGGTCAAGATTGTGTCCCCAATTTTGATTGGGACGCACAAGGGTACAAAATTGGAATTTATATCGAATTAAGAAATAACGTCCGTGACGTTTATTGTGCGGCCAAGATATAGCATCAGAGAGCAATATTATAAGTTGTACAAGGGTCTGAATAGTAGGCGGACATGTCTAGGATGAGATCATGAAGTTTGTAGATAGGCAATGGCTAGTGAGGTACTCCAATTATCGAAGCAACGGTAAGGTGCGCTACACGATATTTAATTATTGCATAATTAAATAAAAGTCGTGTTCTAATTCTAATTGGTTCAATCTAGCCCTAGTTTCACTATCTAAGCAAATTAGGCCTAAATTTGGGTGAGGGAGTTTACAAGAGTCTTTCTATCTTTATAACTTATTCCTCTGAACCCTTAGCACTCGCTATTGTGCGACGACTAAATTATGTTCTTCTTTTCTTCATCTTTCAACTCATGCCACCTAACACTCCTGATTATAGACCGAGTGATTTTATTCTATGTTAGGATATATAGTTTGCTAAGATTATAGTTGTAATCTTGAATTTTAATTTTGTGCTTAGTAGTTAGAACCTGACAGTTGAGTTGTTCATTTAGACTATGATCATTACCCTTTAGTCGTAGATCCCATAATTTGTATCCATAACTCGATACAAGTTATATTCTATTTCACTTGAGAGCCAGTAACCCTTCCATTCTCAATATTGACACTTGTCCTATAAGCACAATGACTAAGACTTGAGATGACCATTACCTATATAATGCAATAGGAGACTTTAATGAGTACCAAGATCTTTTCCTTGTGTACCCTAATAAGAGTATCTGCTTTATTTACAAGTGCAAGATTATTTTGTAGATTTCCCGTAAGACTGTCACAGTATTAGTTATTCTTTTAAGTTGGGTAGTATGCCTCATAACCTAGTATCACATAGTCCTCATGACTCCTTAGTAAAGTATGATAGTTGAATGACATTAACTGTACACAAGCATAAGAAGATAATGTTTATCCAGACTCTATTTTAGAGGCCCATACCCTATTTTGTCAACTAGCGACTTAGACAAGGAGCTAGTATGACAACTGTAGAGACCGTAGAGTCTTATCTCTTTGTGACTTGAATTATTATTTACCTTCTTTCATCACGATCTAGCACATTTATATTTTATATACTACCTTGACTTATGCTGCCATTACAGCCTAATTTTGCAAACTTAATCTTTTATCGAGCTTGTTCATGACATATGTGTTATTGGGGCCTGATCAACCACACTAATATAAATTGTCTAATCAGAATCAGTGTATTATGGTCTAGCTAGACATAGTGCGCTTGGTTCGCCTTTCGCAATACTACTTTACGTGGATTGAGATATGTAGTAATTTGTAGACGAATATACTTGCCCTCTAGATATGTCTGAGCATATCGTATCAATTACATCATTGTACCGATACGAGCATGCGAATAAGAATTACCAAAATAGATTTCAATCCACAACTGCCTTGACAATTCCTTTTGAATTCATTAAACGCCTTGATCCCCATACTTCTAATTTATTACCTCCCCCTTGAACTCGTTATTATTGTTTTCCGTCCTTCCTTATTTCGGAAAAATGAAATCTCGTGCTTAGTATAAGTATGATATACAGATAGTACTAGAGATACCCTATATGCCAATCATATTATTTGATGATTACTTCCCGTAATTAAAGGTATATCATAGGTGATATATTTTGTGTAAACTTCGGAGGATTGAATAATATGATTAAATGATTCGAGGAATAGTTTTTCTTAGATGTATAGCCTTATGTGATAGATGGGTAAATTCTAAGTTAGGGTAGAAATTGCATTATTAAACATGAGGTGAATTCTTTTAAATTATGATCAAGAGAGATTAGATAGAGAGACCCTACCCTATTTTTAATTTCGAGGACAAAATTTTGTTGGATAGAATGTAAAACCACTAATTCTGAAAATAGAGAAAATAGATTTTATTTAATTTTTATTTGAGGTGTTTGTGCACTTAGGAGATTTATGGAGCCATTATAAATTTTTCCTAATTTATTCCAAATAGGAGACCCTTTGGACAGTTGCTAGCTTAATGGTGTGCACCAATATAATTCTTAGAATTTTCTGTGAATAGATATGTGTATATATATATATATATATAACTCCTATTGGATATCAAATCGAAACTCAAACCCACTACCCGTTCAGCCCTACCCGGACCCGTTAGGAGAAGAAAATATCAACAGCAGCAGTAGCAAAAACCAACTTTGCTTCCTTCTCCGTGCGTGTGAAGAAAAATATCAGCAGCAATACCACCGCCTCATTCCACCGCTTCTTATCCCTATTATTACTAAACTCTCCTCAACCGAAACCAAAACCAATGAAAGAAAGAAACGGCAGCAGCAGTAGTCTTTGAGACCACTAAGTTTTTCTACCGCCTCTTGATCCCTATATATATTACAACTCTCTCAAACACTAACCCCACTTCTTTCACTAACTTAAAACAATATTGGACGCTTGCACTCTACAGAACTCTTGCTCGGCAAGTATACCTTGCCATTGTACTATTATTTACATTCCATATGATGCATGCATAATTTATTTTTGCTTATTTAGTTTATTTATTTTAACTGCTATATAAATTGTGTGTCCAAGGAAACTTGGGTGCAACGACGGTGTCGTCGTATCCTATTTTTATTTATGTATATGCATTGGACCTACTTTATGAGACCATCCCATTATTATGAGACATTTTATGCTTCATTGGCCATGACACTATTCTTACATGTATGTGAGTCACATGTAGGACACGAACTTGCGTATTCGGCTGGCCACTGGTACGTATAGGTCGTGCGACGGATAAGGATAACTGCTGATAGAAACTTTGTATGCTAGTAGACCTGGCAGTTATTTAGGGGTTTTATCGTGTCATGGATGTGGCATGCTTAGAGCATTGGGCGGGGAGGATTACTAGTAGGCGTATGGGACACCCCACTTCCTTTAGACTGATGCCACACTCGACGGAGTGATATGGACGATATATATATACTACACTGATGCCACACTCTTCGGGGTGATATGGATGTCATATACTATGCAGATTCTCCGTTCTTCAAAGCGGTAGGACGTTATTACATATATTTGCGCCCTTGTATTGGGGGCATATGTGGCATATACTAGCTAGTTGTCACGATTGGTGAATTATGTCAACATATGTCTAGCCTACACTTCCCATACGCTCAAAGTTATCCTCAAGTTGCATTTCACTTAGACGGTTAGGCGACCCATTTGATGTTTATATTTCAGTACTTTATTGGCATGTTTATATGTATCTTGTTACGTCCCTCTGAGGACCTGGTCCCTTTCCAGATATAGACGAGCAGGAGTATCCATAGGAGTATGGACCTGGACCTGACTCTACTTACCTGACTGTGGAGGTCTTACCCTCAGAGTAGCTATGATTTATTTCCATTGTTTAGAGATTTTGTTGCTACTTCAGTATAGTCGTTTTATAGTGGATTTGTTTCCACCTGACTATCAGACTTGATACTCATCTTTGATATTCAGTTATTATTCAGCTCTTTATTCCTACTTATTATTTGTGCTATAGATGAGATATAGATTGTGTGTGACTTGTTGTGACAGTATATTACCACTGGTGGATTTGATATTCATGTACAGCGTACGTGTGTATATGATTTCTATATATTGGAGTTCATATACATACGGCTGGGTGTGTTACGTATTCCTAGTCCTACGTATTTTGGAACTGGGGCGTGACAACGAGTACGTGGTTACGTCCAGCCTACGCCGAAGCATCGGCGATAGAACGCTGTCTCTGTAAACACCCGTATTTTTCAGAAATTAAAAATAAATTTTGGGAATTTTCTGCTATTTTTAGATAATTAAATAAATGTTCTTCTAAATTAAATATTTTTATGTAATAAAACTAAACATTAAAATATTATAAAAATAATATGTTTGGGTGAAAAATAAAATATTAGACTTACAGCAAATTTTTTGGATTTTATTGGACCCCAGAACTTGTTTTAAAGACCCAAAAATTAATGTTTTAAATAAACCCAAATAAACCAACCGGTTTATTGAACCAAACCAACCCTGACCCGAACTGAACCCTGAACCCAACCCAAACCTTAGCGGGTCGGGTCGGGTCTGAACTCAACCCGACCCGAACCCGATAACCCACTAACCCAAAAAAATCCATAACTGAACGAAACCACGATTCCCTTCAGCCGTCCGCCGCCTGACCGTTTTCGTCGTCCCCGCGTCTTCCCCGCTGCGTAACCGCCGTGCCTCCCCCGCTCCCCACGGGCGTCCCGCGCCTCTCCGCCTCCCGCACCTCTCCACCTCTCTCAACGTCCGTCGACCGCTCCTCCTATAAAAACCCTCCACCCCCTTCGCCTCACCACCAACACCACCGCCTCCGACCTCGACAGCCCCAACCGACACCTAGAGCTCCACCGCCTCTGACAGCCCCAGCCGACACCCAGATCTCCGCCGACTCCAGCAGGCCCTGCCGCCGAGAGCCGCACAGCGCCACCTCTGCCGTGCCCTAGCCGCCGCCACGCCGCGTTCTTCCATGTCAGCATATGTCAGCAAGGTACTTGCTTTTTCGTGCACGTAAATCCATGTATGTAGATCCATATTTTGTTCTGTCTGCTGTGACGCGTAGACTACGTGACCCTCTCGATATCCGTACAAATAGTTCAGAGTATCGCGTCCTGTGGAGATCGCAAACTGCGACGTAAAATCAGGGAAATAAACTCCCAATTCTGAAAATCAGAATTCGTCCCGAACTCCCCAGTTCGCGACCATTTTACGACTAACCTGTGTAATGTCTTCAAAATCCATCTGAATAATTAATTAGACCATATGACCAAGTTTTTAAACCCTATTTTAGTGTAATTTATTGTGCTGTAGATTGCATGTTATTTGAGGGTAAAAATGACCAAAATATTGGTTATTTAAATACCCTGATTTTCCCGAAACTTGGTGTGCCCCGCTAAACGGGACGACTTGGTCGTGTGCAAACTTTACCGAAAGGTACGTGTCGTTAATACGGACGTGTGGGATTTCACGAAAGTTGATTTGGATGTACGTGCACACCGGAATTAACGCATATCCGTCAACAACGCCCCGTATCGGCCATGTTCTGGAACTTATTATAACTTCGTGTACGTATGTCGTATCGAAACAAAACTTACGCCATCAGACTCATAGCAATACGCTGGTCCTGTGACCCAAGTTTGGTTCGATTCTGAGAAAGTTGACAAAATCGCGTATCGTGGGCCCCACGGCTCCACTTGACCGACGATTTTGTGATCGGCTCATCGGAATCCAGTTCTGGACATTCCGTTGGGTTCGTATCATCGTTCTAGACTTGTAAACACTAAGTTTGACAAATTTGGAGAATATTGTCTCTGGCACATTTTTCGGTACGAAGCGGGCCACATGTGGACCCCGCTTTGACCAGAAACTGTCACTTTTGCCCCTGTGTCCAAATTGGATTTATGGACATGCAATTCTAGCTATTTGATATCTTCTGAATCTGATGATAATATTTATTACAACATTTGGAGGAGTACCTGCAGATTCCGTTGATACCGGAGCAGCTGTTGGTATCCAAACCCTAGGCAAGTGTACCTTGTCAATCTTGTAGTAATTGCTACATATTATTTTCTTGATTTATTTATATATTGTATCTGTTCAACCTAGGACTGTGTGACATTACTTAATGTTCGAATAATATTCGGGTGTCAACACCGTACGCGGAGTTGTGTAACGTCACCTAGAGATGGATATCGAGACCCTATACATTCTCGTACTTGCATCATCAAGTACGTCATACCCAGGACACCTGACACTATTCATGAGACAGAATCTTCCTGAGATATTCATGGTGATTCTATATATGTCACATGATTTGTGACATAGACATTATATTCATAGCTATCATATGACTTGCTGCATTAGTTATGATCTTGCGTGACATGGACATGAGACGTTGGGGATATGAGACGTGTGATTACATTGGGTGGGGAGAGACACACAGGCTACAGGCTGATTTTATATATGTATTTATTATTGTGAGGCCGTAGACTCTACATCAGAGCTAGGCACATTACATGATATTACTGCTACCGGCTCCCCGACATAGAGCTTGTAGCGGGCTCAGCCTGAGTACTAGTGATGCTCTCACTTGCATTTCACATAGATGGTTACATAGTTTACCCTATTATTTTATTTATTATTGTACTGCATTTATTTTGGCTTGTGTTATTTTCTACCTTGCTATGTCCCCTGAGGACTTGGATTCCGGATTATGTCCCCAGGATTAGCAGAGGAATTCTATCCCGAGGTATACGGAGCAGAAGCAGGAGCAGGAGCAGACACTGGAGCTGAACCGATTCCCGAGGACGAGGTGATGGCCGAGGATTTCTCCTGAGTATCTGTTATCTATACTCAGTATTTGCTTTTATTAGACTCTTTTGTTTCTGGTCTGTTGAACCAGTGTATCAGACTTACTATCGGGTTGTTCCCCGATTTACTTTATTGAGACTTGATGACAGTTATACTTAATTTTGCTGATATTGATCATATTTATCTTCCATGGATGATATTAGATTGTGACATGTTTAGTAGACTTTATTATTGTGTTACAGCTTAAGTACACCTTGATAGGTCCATTAAATTGGGTTTGCCCATTAGAGTGTGCTGCTGGCCATTGCCATGTGGCTATTCCCTCGATATTTTGGGACTGGGGCGTGACATGGTTTCTGTGGTGGCCCATGCAGGTCTACGACTAAATTGTTTGGTTTTTAACTTAGGGACCGAGCAAGCCTGCAATAAGGATAGGATAAGTTATAGGATCTCATCCATTGATTTGAATCATTTTTACCTCTATATCGGATTCGAATTAATTGCTTGATTTGCATCCTATTTTGATTCCTCTATGCGTCCTCATAGTTTATTTTTAATGCAGAGTAATGGATCTGAGAATCGGTGATGAAAATCCATTAGGTACACCACACGATGCTGTGGTCACCTATGATGATGGAGTGACACCAGAAAATAGAGGACAATCCTCTCAAAGCGATCAAGCTGGCCAGCATAATTCAAGGTTCCGACGTGATGACATCCCACCTCCGCCACAGCTGACTCCATCGATGCCTGTTTTTCCACCAGGGCAAGCCATGGACGGACAGCAGATATTTCAAATATTTTATGCCATGATGCAAGCCCAACAGCAGGTTCAACAAGAGGCTCGGTGTCATGAGGCGGAGTACTTGAGAAACAGCCTAGTAACCGCATTGGAGCAGGCGAACCCACCAACTAGGCGACCAATGGCGGGATCTATCACTGATTTCCGTCAATTGAAGCCCCGTACCTTTTCTGGCAAGGAGGGGCCAACTGAAGTTCACGAGTGGCTCACGAACACGCAACACTAGTTGGAAGCAGCTGAACTTCCGTGGGAGAGATGGATGACTGCCGTCATGATGCAGTTGACTGACAATGCGCACCATTGGTGGCTATCTGAAGAGAGGAGGCTCGGACATGACCGAGTCACTTGGAAAGAGTTCTCCAGACTCTTCCAGGAGATGTATATCCCAGCTATTGCTCGGTCAGAACTTCGAGACAAGTTCAACCGCCTTATTCAAGGTAATATGTCAGTGGAAGAATACAATGCTGAGTTCATTCGACTGAGTCACTTCGCCCCTTCTCTAATTCCTACAGAAGAAGAGAAGGCAGAGAAGTTCTTCGACGGACTCAGGTTTGAGCTCCAGAGGTTGATCGGATCTGTTGCACCTACATCATACACAGACGTCCTTGCTGCAGCACGATGCATGGAGCGCATCACTAGGAGGGAGTCAAGTCTGAAGTGGCCCTTCATATCAGCACTATCTAGAGCATCACAAGGGGAGTCTACAAAGCGATCCCAGAGGAATCTACCTCAGAGAGCAGCACCAAGAGCCCTATCCCTTCCTACTTGTCACTACTGTGGCAAGGTAGGCCATATCGAGAGGGAGTGTAGACGCAAGTTGGGACTATGCCTGTCACGACCCGCACCCGGGGTAAGGGTACTAGTCGGAAATAACGCCCAGCCTACGTCGCAGAATCGGCGGTAGAACGCTGTCTAGAAAGTCTATCTAATATAATGAACCACCAAAAGATAGTGTACTCAATCACAGAACTAAGATAGAATGAACACGAATCAGATAAGAATAGAATAGTCACAATACAACTCATGAGTCTAAAATAATACATCAATGAGTCTGAAGAAAAAATACAGAAATATGCTGGAGATAAATCCAGTACAAAAGAATACTACAAAACTATAAAGCTACAACTCCAGGGTCAACTGTCTCAGTTGGGATAAGTCCCTCTTGAGCCAGGGTCTCAGAATCTAAACCCACAACATCCTGGGGTCCATAATAGGTAGGGTACTCCTCAGTGTCATCTGGAAAAATATATCCAGTCAGGAAAGGAGCAGAGTACAACCCTAACAGCAGTTCTCAAATAATGATAAAAACTATGTAACAGTAAGTAGCTGTGGATAAACAAGATGCATAAATAGATACAAGAAATGTATAGACAATAAGGAAGTACTGGAAAGAAATATAATAATGAACAATATGCTGATAGAACAAGAATACTAATGACTAAGTGTGTGAGTACTAGCTTTAACATGTGATCGGCTTAGGAACTTGCACAAGAGTATAATGGTTTGGCTGATTATACGTGTGGTGTATGATCAACACTCACAAGGAACAAGACATGCACAAGGAGGGTATGATCACATATCTATACTAAAATACTCCCCACCCCGACTGGTATAATAGATCCAACCACGGTACGTTATGGCACTAGATTCCCCAAAAAGATAGCTAGTCTCCCCGAGAATCGGTGTCTGTACATGTACAAGATAACCAATGAAACAATACTTGCACCATATACACCATATACCAAGGAATAATATCTCATGACGAGATCCGGATATACCAATCCGTGTAACCATAGTGTCAAGAGAACATGTATATCTACACTAGATACAACGAACATAGAGGATATCATAAATGAGAACTATCAGAGAATGTACTCGCCTGAAGTCCAATGAACAGTCTCACAAATGTCTGACTCGGTGCCTCGAAGACCTAGATATGGAATACCACATTAATACAAGGTCCCGGAAAGAGAACAAGTCAAACTAGGCAATTTCTAGGTCAATAAGTCAATTCTAAGTCAAAAGTCAACTATGGTCAACTCTAAAGTCCACTAAAGTCAAACATGGTCAAACCCAAAGTCAACCTCACAAGACATCTATAAAATAATATAGAGATAAACTACAATAATTTAGGAATCAAATTAGATTCAAAAAGAACTCACACAAAGTATACTAATAATATAATTAATATATACCCTAAAATAATATATATACAACCCAACATTTATATAAATAACATAATATATTATTACAATTATTATTCCTCACAAAACACATATATATACATATATATATATACAATTATAATATATAATATATACATTAAATCTGTCAAAGCGTCATTGAAAAACAGTGAATAAAATAGGATTAAATCAAAACAGTTTAAATAGTGACAGTCGGGACTGTCACCGAAGGACTGTCACCGAAACCCAAATAATAAACTGCCACTGCTTTGGTTTTCGCTGACAGTTAAACTGTCGCGGAAAAGCGTCGCAGAAAAGCTGCTGTTTCCCGCTGCTGCAATTAATGACAGGTTTGTCATTAATTGCCCGAAGGCTACAGCGGCTGCTATTAGTCGGCTAATTAATGACAGTTTTTTACTGTCATTAATTCACTGTCACTAAAACAAGTTGTATATATATAATTATATATATAAAAACAGAATATATAAACAATATATATATATATATTTATATATAAACAGAATATATAAAACAGTATATATATATATATATATATATATATATATATATATATATAAACCATTAATACAAAAATGTACATATATATATTAATATACACATAAACTTATACCTTCAAATATTTAACAAAGAACATATAATTTACATGGCTAGAAGCACACCTAAAATATTTACATTAATATCCAAATAATTACATAATAATTATAAATAATATAATTACACAATTAAACATACAAATATATTTTATAAAACATTTTATGTATAAATTATATTATTTAACAAGTAGTAACATATATATTTGCATGCAAGAAAGCTACATATTATATTGTACATTATATTAGCACACCCAAAATATAGATCTATGCTACAATAATTACTATAATAAATACACAAAATAAATATTTAATATCCATATATATATACTAATTATAAATGAAGAATTGAACCACAATTAATTAGATCTATGCAAAAATACACACAATTGGAGAGTATCTCACCGTATCCCACTAGATCTAGGATACGCATGCGACACGAGTCCAACACACAACCAAATGCACCCTGAAGGACACAAACAAATCACAAATAATATTTATGAACAAATCAAAGCGTCAAAAGTAGATCTATGTGTCCGTGTCAAAATACGACATGTTCAAAGTCCCGTGTCGGAGGAAAACCCCCAAATGACACGTATCACCAAATAGTTGGGATACGAACCACAAGTATCCCAATATGGACACGACACTAGCCTCAAACACAAATCTCATGTTCAATTGATCTATAGGATCAATTGACACACACAACAAAATATAAATTCGAAATTCCAACAAAATTGACACAAAAAGCACCATAACTTTCTCCATGGGTCTCCTATGAACACAAAACAAAGTCCTATGGGTACTACATACATATAGGTTGATTTTACATGATTAAATCTCAGATTTAGAAGCTATTTAAATGGGAAAAATCTGAATTATACCTATTGGGAGATGGATTCCCAATGAAACCTCCAATTGAGATGAACTTGCTTCCAAATTGTAGATCCTTGCTCCTCTTTGTAGATCCTTGCTTCCTTCTTCTAGATCCTTGCTTCTAATGGTGAATTGGGAAGAATTTGGAATGAATTTGGTAGGGAATTGGAATGGGAATGGAAGGAATTTGGTAGTGGGAGAATTCTAGATCTAGATTTGGAATGAGATGAGAGGAGAGAGAAATTTCCCCCCCTGTCACGCCCCAGTCCCAAAATACGTAGGACCAGGAATACGTGACACGCCAGCTATACATTCGACCAGACTCTGGTCTGACTCGAATACGTATAAGCTGTAATATAAAGGGCACTATCTAGATATCCCATAAATGTAAACCTCTATGTCTCAATCCACAATGTACAATAGTATACAAGAAAGAGCTATATGTGCTAGAGTCGGCCGCCCAATAACACACTAACTCGAATAGACTCGAGAAGAAGTATGAGTCTACAAAACTAGGCTACAACAGCAGATGAATAAACAATATAAAATAACCATAATGCCGGTAGATATAATGTGAGTACCTGGTACCATGCCCGCAAGACCTGCAACTCCAACATCAACTCCAAATGCTCCGTAATCGTCTATGCTGCAAAACTGGCAGGGAACCAGGTCCTCAGAGGGACGTAACAAGGTACAAAAATACAACATGCCAAGTAAACAGAAAGTACAAGTGCACGACAGGGTACTCTATCATAACCAACTAGTGTGACACAGTTTAAAGACAATGTTCGACGCGTGGGCTGTCCAAAATAAAACCGTAGCTCCGGACACGGAAACACACGGCACGTACCGCAGCTCCGGGCAAAGAGTCACACGGGTGAAACAGGCTACACTAGAAACAGGTATCACTAGAAACAGGTATCACTAGAAAATACTACATATATATAAGCGCGTGCAGAGTAGCCCAAACGTCTAGTAACTGTCTTCCCCTTCCCAAGCGGTCAACGATTGTGCGTTGAACTTGAACCTCTAACTACAGTCTCGACACACAGAAATAACTCAACAGACGCGACCCTAAGGTCGTCCCAGTCTCTGGTCATGATATCAGTATCAGGATACAGGAATCTGGTACGATCAGAGTGTATGAGTGTGTCCTGGGGTATCGATGTACTCAGGTACGTGCATCAAGGTGCTATGAAGCATCTAGTATTTATTCTAAGACGTTAAGTCGAATGTCAACACCCGGTTGCGATCCGGACGTGGAGTATCGAACGTCAACATAACTACGTGCACAATGTACATAATGGAACAATAAATATCTATAAACTGAAATACAGGGTGGCAAGGTACACTTGCCTGCGCGAGGCTGCTGAAGACGGGGATCTGGTACTGCGTCCAAGTCCTCAGGTCCCGCAATACCTAGAGAAGGGATACAACTAAATCAATAAACTACCACGAAGCTGAAATAAGATGAGACACACATCTAACCATAAATTCCAACTTAGCTACGACTCACAGGGACACGATGCTAGAGGGTTAACCCAGGTTGACTAAAGGTTATTTACAACTACGATCAATCACCCTTTTAATACCATGAGAACAGTCCTCGATCATTTACAATCAGCCATCATTCGTCTTAAAACTACTCCTCGATCAATTTCTTTACTATTCCTCCGTCTTACGGTATTCATCACGATATTCCGTTAGTCTAACCCTGATTAAATCCTCAGTTTCACCTCAGTATTCACAGGCGTTAATAGGTACATTTACTATTGTCCTCAATTACACAATTAATACTTATTAAACCTTCTGTTCCATATCATCATTACTAATTCACCATAAATCACATGTCCCTCGATGACAGATCATCGTATTAATTCGCAATAATTTAATTTGCTCAACAATAATAAACAACAGTGCAAATATAAATTTCCATGCCTTAACATCTCAAGGTATCCCAATATCATGAACTCAATATATATTCGAATGCCTTGTATATTAATCTTGCATTTTCTACCCATGCATATAGTTCCTAGTCATTGCATATGATCCCAATCCTAAACAACGATACATGCATTCTCATACCTTAACTCATGTATATCCATTAATTTTATTCATCATGTATATATTATACCATGTCCTTAATCAAATCATTTCTAAACCTTAAATAATTGATTTAGCATTTCACCAACCATGTTTCATATTCATAACCTTTAGTTATAATCAAACCCTAAACTTAAACCTATATAATCCTAAAACTCCCAAGCAATTTAAACAACTCTAAACACAAACACTAAACTAAACATACACAAAACGAATTACACAACAATAAGCTTTAACTTAAAGACACAGAACAATATATAAAAATACAGAGAGGGTAGTGGTTCACCTCGGATGGGGTGGTTGCTGGCCGGAGGGGTGATGGCCGGAGGGAGGTGGCAGGAAGCTGGTGGTGGTGGTGGTAGAATAGACCGGAGGTAAAGCTGGTGGTGCAAGGCCGGAGAGGGATCGGCAGAGGTGAGCAGCGAAGTCGGGGGGTGGCCTGAATCCGGACGCGAATGGTGGAGCGGCTCGACACGGGTTGAGCATAGCCGGAGCAGTGGTAGTGCAGGCTCGAGGCTGCGCCGGACTGGAGATTGCGCAGTCGAAGGTGATGTGGTCGATGGTGGAATATACAGCAGGTCGGATCTCGCCGGAGCGGTTGAACGGACAGCAACTCGGTCGATGGCCGGCTCGTGGGGTGGCGCAACAGCTCGGCCAGAGTGGTTATGGCCATGGCAGACGGTGGAGCATATTTAGACGAAACGGATCTGATCGAGCTCCGGTCAGAGGCTGTTATGGTCGAGCCTATCGACTACGCGGAGGAGCCGCTGTCGTCGACCGAACTGGTAGCTGTTGAGGAGGAACTGCCTTCGGCCGGACTGGAGGCTGAAGTGGAGGAGCCGCCGTCGGCTGGACTGGAGGCTGATGCATTCGGCGGGTGAGCTGCATAGCCGTAGTCGAGAGTTGTGCGGACCGGAGCTGCGTTGGGTTCAGTCGTGGAGTCCGGCGCTGCTTGGCCGGCGCTCGGCCGGAGCTGAGCTCGTCGGCGCACTGAAGGTGGAGCGGGGTCAGCGGACACGGTCGGCCGGGTGTGCTCTTCACCAAGAAGAGTGGAAGAAGAAGAAAGGAAGGAGAAGAAAAATAATGGAGAAGAAGAGAAAGGAGAAGTATGGAGTTCAGCTGGTTATTTTGAGGAAGGAGGAGAGAGAAAGTAGGGGGGATTCTCTAGGCATTGGGATTAGGGCCTGCCTTGGGGTTTGTGAGGGTGAGGGTGAGTTGATGGGATGCTTTATAGGGGATTGGGAAAAGAGATGGATGGTTGGGATCAACCCATTCATATTGAAGGGTTGAGATTGATTATGAAGAGGGGAGGGTTTCTTCATGAGGGAATTGGGATTGGGACCCTATTTATTATCATGACCAATGAGGTATTGCCAACAATTTGCTAATTGCAAATTAGCCCCCGTAAATTCGGGAATTTGCATGAACACATGAAATGACGTAAAAATTGTGGAGAAAAATATAATTAAAAAATTGACATAGTGAGGGGGCGTCGCGCGTCAGGCGCGGGTCAAATTTGAAGGGCATTGGGATTAATTTAATATTAAAATAGAATTTACAGAGTTGGTAAATCCCGATTAAATTAACGATAACGCGTCCCGCGAATTTAATTTAATTGGGACCCGCGGGGTCAAAATCTGGAAACGGCGCAAAGGCCAACAATGGTGGGGGCTTGGAGTCAGTCTTGGACCCTTTAGTTGGTCCGGCTCAACGGGTTAAGTTGGTACCCCAAAATTGAGGGTAACGACACAGGTGTCCGACACAGAATTAAATACGAATTTTGGATTCGAAAAATTGTGCAATTAATTTAGAGCACAACGGGATCTGACTTTTTGAGACGGAAAAGTCCAGTGCCTAATTTGGTGAGTTGAGTTGAGTGTACAATATTTGTACGGAATTTATGGGCTGAAAATGGGCTCCGAATAATTTGACAACGATAGTGCGCGCCGAGGGTTTTAATTAATTAGATTAAAATTCCAGATAAATATACTCTATTCTAAACCTCAATATTTTCTATAAAAAACATATTCCTGGTCCACTCTAACTATCTACAGAATAAATTGAGGGGGTTTACACCCCCCTCTTTAATAGGCCGGCCATAGCCCCTCCCCCAAGCAATTGTAAAATATCCAATGTACCCCTTGGGGCCTCTCATGAAGAAATAATTAAGGAAGGAAGCTTCTAGTCTAATTATTTAATTAATTTAATCCATCTCCTTAACTATGGGCTTTCTAAATGGGCCAAGTCTAACTAATTAATTCATGTTGGTCCATGGGTCCAAACTAAACTAGTTGGGTCCACTAAAATAAGTCTAAAATAATTAAATAATAACTAACAACAATTAAATAATACAACAAATAATTATTTACCATGCACAATATTTATTTAAATAGGAAATTACCAAAATACCCTTTCCTAGAAAATATGGTAGTGACAATGCCTGATTTGCAGATCCAATCAGCATCCAGCCAAGGACTGCTCTGAGCGTCGGGAGGGAGCACCAACGGTAAATCGATCAGCTTTACCAGCACCAAGGCCAGCTTATCCAGCATTGGAAGCACCACAGACGGGAGTTGGAGGAGTCAGACCACCAGCTCTAGGAGGGTATCAGCAGAGACCACCATTGGCACCACAGGCAGCACTACTCCAGCAGGCTCGTTAGCAGAGAGGTCCAGCTCAGGGATGAGGACAAGCATTTGCATTGGCTGTTTAGGAGGAAGCTACTGCATGAGAGGTTATAGCAGGTACTATATTAGTAGCTTCATTACCTGCTGTAGCTTTATTTGATTCTGGAGCATCGCATTCATTCATAGCTGCTAGCTTCGTAGCCACACATAGAGTAGCTACCGCACCACTTCCGAAGACTAAGAGAATTCCTACGGGAGGTGAAATTATCCCAGTTAGTGACATCTGTAGATCTTGTTCGGTAGTAGTCTGTGAAAGAGAGATGCTAGCCCAATTACTGATCTTTTCCATGCCGGATTATGATGTTGTACTTGGTATGGATTGGTTAAGTCAGTACCATGCGACCCTAGATTGCCGGCTTGGACGGGTTATATTTAGACGCTTGGACATCTAGAGTTTGAGTTTCTTCGGGGAGCTATAAAGCAAGGTGTTCAGCCTACTCTTAATTTTCCAGGTTAAGTCAGTACTATCTGTAGAAGGGGAGTCAGGTTACCCAAGAGTTATATCAGAGTTTGTGGATGTATTTCCTAATAATTTTCCAGGTTTACCACCTGATCGGGAAATAGAATTCACAATAGACTTGACTCCAGGAGCAGAGCCTATCACTTCATCAGTGTACCGGCTAGTACCTAAGGAGTTGGTGGAATTGAAGGAGCAAGTTGATGATCTTCTGGAGAAGAGTTTTATTCGGCCCAGTGTTTCACCTTGGGGAGCACTCATATTATTTGTACCGAAGAAGGATGGGACAGTACGTCTGTGTATTAACTACAGGGCACTGAATATTGTAACCATTAAGAACTGGTATCCTTTGCCACTCATTGATGACCTATTCGATCAATTGAGTGGTTTTAGGGTATTCTCGAAGATTGACCTTAGATAGAAGAGGATTGCCAGAGGTCCGAAAAGGGATTCTACCAGGGAGGCTTCTAGGAGCAAGCTTGTTGTTTCCCCGGTTGGGGATAATTTGTTGATTAGAGGTCCTTGGCCTTTTAGAGAGGGAACCTCCACAGTTTCGGCCGGCAGTGCCGAAGATTCTTTGTTCGAGATCGCTGCTGCTACTACTGCTTCAGGTAGTGCTACGAGATCGCTTACAAGGCCGAGCATTTTAAGAATACCTTTATCCAGACCAATAATGGGAGTAACCCCTACCTCGTCTGTAAGTATTTCCAGCGAGATTCCACCCGATGAGCCTCGAGTGGATCTTGGTGAAGACCGGGAAGACTACCCGCCAGTGTCAGTTGGTGCACCCCCTTCTCCAGGTATGACAGCTCGCTTAGCATCCTTAAGAAATGATTTAGCTGTACTGGCTGCGAACACGACATAAATACCATCGACCATGGGTAAATATTGTCTTTACGCCTCTTTTAGGAAAATTAACATCGAGTTGATATTAACTTTCTTTCGTCTTCTTTTCAGGGGAAGACATCTTAAGGGAGGGCAGAGTCGACGCAACCTTTGACTTTGTTGCGGCTCCTGCCGATGAAACGGCGATGTTTGACCTTGGAGAGGCAACATTTTCGGGTATTGTCTCGTCCAATACAGTCCTGATATCTTCAGAGGAGGATGAGCCTGTCATTACGACTATGCCTCCTTTGTTGAGTACGCCAGCCACTTCAACCGTTGCTGGTGCTTGTTCTTTTGTAGCGCCATCTGTGGAGGCAACGACTGTGGTGACTTCCTCTGCAGTTATTCCTGGAGAGAGATTTACCGATATCGCAGCCACTCCCAGCGTCCATTCGAATTTCGCCATGCTAGTTGAGCAGTATACTAGTGTTTTCTATATCACTTTGAAAATGCTGATATCAATGGTACTGGAGAAGAATCTAGGCTTCGAGGCTCTGAAGATGTCCTCCCAGCTTGCGATAGCTCCGATCAGAAATTTCAACGACGCTGGGAGAGCTGATGCGCTGGAGCAAATAGTTAATGGTTTAGAACAACCCATTAACGAATATTTACAATTATCTCGAGGCAACATCGATGATATAATTCAGGCCGAGTACGATTCCTTGACTGTACAGCTTGCTGAACAGATGGAATGCTTGAATAAATCCATCCAGACACAGCAGCAGGAGATGGATAAAGAGTGGGCTGTCTTGGTGGATTTTATCCCTCAGCTAACTAAGTACCAGGCCGAATATGAGGGAGATGAAGCGAGGGTCCACAAACTGGAAGCCAAACTCGCTCAGGCAAAGGAGTGGGCTCTCCAGTCATTGGTAACTCTAGATGTGGTAAATGGTCGACTGGATACAGCTCAGCAGAACTTGGCACGTGCAGGAGTCACCTGCGCCGGTTTTATTCATGCTCGATCCGAACTATCTTCCTTGAACAATAAGGAGGCAAGGCTGGAGCGGGCTCGCGCTAACGTCTTGAACTCCAGGAATAAAAGGATGGCCTCTTTGGCGCAGCAGATTCGTGATTTGACTGCTACTCCCCAATGATGTACTTTTTGCTTTTCTATGTAATTTGCTCTTTTTGGAGATAATAAAGAAACTTTATCTAACTTTGTGGACCTATCATTTTGGAATATAAATGACAGGCTAGGGTAAAAGTGATATCAGAGGTAATATGGACGTAATATCCCTTCGGTAAGCTTCAGCTGGATATATCTATTCAGAGGTTATATGGACATGATAGAATATGATCCAACTAGTTCTTTGTACGTAGTATTGTCAGAATGAGATCTTCACCATATTCCTTTGAGAAAAGAAGATTAAGCGTAGTACTCTTTAGGAATTTGTCGTTGATAGGAGCCATTATCAGATCTCCGTTAGGCTTGGCTAATATGTAGGCGCCATTTGAAAACGTCGTTTCAATCACATAAGGGCCCTCCCATTTGGGCTGGAATTTACCCTTACTTTTGTGTGTAATGATCATTGGTCTCTTCACAGCTAGAACTAGCTCGCCAACTTTGAACACTCTCTCCTTCACTTTTCGATTAAAAGCTCTGGAGATGTGAGTCTGGTAGAATGCAATGTGCTGTTGAGCTTGAAGGCGTTTCTCGTCTAATCCTTCTAGCTCTTGAAGCCGTAGTCGATCAATATTTTCTTGAGTTAACTCATTAGCCACTGCTATTCTGAGTGATGGAATTTGGATTTCAATGGAGAGAACTGCTTCACACCCGTAGACTAATGAGAATGGGGTACAACCTGTCGGTGTTCGTACCGTTGTGCGGTATGCCCAGAGGCACTCTCCCAGCTTCTTATTCCAATCCCCTTTGTTCGTAGAGACGAACTTCTTCAAGAGTTTGATAATGGTTTTGTTGAAGGCTTCCGCCAAACCATTAGCAGCTGGATTATATGCCGTAGAGGCCATATTTTGTATCTGATTCTTATCGCAAAATCGGTGAAACACTTGGCTGATGAATTGAGGCCCATTGTCATAAATTATCCTTCGGGGTATCCCAAAGCGATAAATAACATAGTGCTTGATAAAGCTAATCACGTTGGATGTCTTTACCTCAGCAAGGGGGATCGCCTCCGCCCATTTAGAGAAATAATCGGTGATAGCCAATATGAACCGATGTCCTCTAGAAGATGACGGGTGAATAGGACCAATAATGTCCATACCCCATGCTTCGAAGGGCCATGATGCAATCGTAGGATATAAATGTTCAGAAGGCTGATATATAAAATCTGCATGAACTTGACAGGCTTTGCATTGTCTTGCATATTTTACTGCATCTGCGACCATAGTAGGCCAATAGTAGCCCATCCTCCTGATACGATCCTGTAACTTAGGACCGGGTTGATGTGCTCCATATATATCGTCGTGAGCTTCACGGATAACCCCGCTTTGCATCCTCGTCAGAGAGACATCGTAATAGCAGTCCATCGTATGTTCGGCGATATAGACATTGTGAGGAAGCATTAAAGTAGAAGCACAATGATCGTCTTTTGATAGATACTGCTTCTTTAGGATCCTCTGGTAAGATTCCGTATGCCACGAAATCTATAAAGGGACTTCTCCAGTCTCTCTCAGGAAGCACCGTATTTACAGCGTAGCTGTGTTCTATGTGAAAGTTGTTTTTCACACAGAATAGATCTCTGCTGAGAAGAATTACCGAATTCTGCCTCCTTATAGGAATAGCTAGATCTGCAGCTAGACTGGCCAGAGCATCAGCTTTCAAATTTTGGGATCGGGGCACGTGCTCTAGGAAGAATCCTTTGAAAGACATTGCAATCTCGATCGTTGCTTGGTGGTAAGGAATGAGGTCTGGATTGCGGACTTCATATATTCCTTTGACCTGATTGACGATTAGCAGAGAATCACCAAAATCTTCCAGGTATTCCACATCCAATTCTTTAGCGGCTTGAAGCCCGATTAATAGGGCATTATACTCAGCCACATTATTAGAGCAGGGTTCGTTGAGAGAATATGCTCGATAGATAACGAGTTTATCAGAAGTGACCAGAACAATTCCTACTCCTGAAACCATATTTTCCCTGGGACCAGTCCTGGAGGCACCATCGAAGAATAGCTGTCATGTGTAGAAGCATGAAAAATACGCTGGATAGCTATACGCAGCATATGTAATACCCCGTTCCGCTCAAGCGGACTGCCGATTCAAACGGCAAGGTACAAACGTCCCGACCTGCCTTCCTCAGCGAGGCAACTCGTTTGAGGCAAGGATATCCAGACTTGGTCCCTACAGGAGTTTGGCTTAGGCTTTCAGAGGCTCGCTCGCAGTATCACTCGACCGAGGCGGATCATCGCTAAGGTGGGTGGCTACGGTGAACTTGTCTTTGCTTAGCCAGCACACATAAAATACGGAAGGATACATGCTAGTCGCTAGGTGAATTACCCCCTGCATGCTAATAAGAATCCAACGCACCTAGCTAAGGGAATAATCCTAACTTGTACTGCTTGTCGCTAGAACATGGAAATGAAATATTGCTTATATGTTCAGACCCTCGCATGTTACCTTTGCCTCGTGCAACTGGACCCGCTATGCCTCGAGTAGAATGACACAAATGTATATTCAGTAGTGCACTGTTCACTCCCTAACACTGCACTCCCTAGATAACTTCGCTCGGAAAGGCTCCGTATAGTTTTGCTCGGCTTACCTTCGGGCCCGAGCGAACTTGAATGCTTAAGTTATACAAGTGCATGCTTGCCTGCTTTTATGTATTGCCTAGTTTCAATGCTTGCTGCATAACTATGCCCTGACTGTGAAACACTCTGCTTGTCATGCATTCATTTAGGTTCTCCTCGGAAGACTACCTGATAGTCGTTCCGTGCATGAATAAACCTGAATATACCTGAGACCGTTAGGTCGCTAAGGCAATTCCCGAACCAGGGAACTCGCGCCAATCCTGTGATCCAAGAATCCCTGCTCGTTGAGCAATACTGTCCTGTACTGAATCAAATGGCTCGTGGAGCCGATACTCAACATTTAGAGTAATCCTGACCCTGCCTCAACAAGTTACATATATATATATATTCTGACTTGAACTTGTTCCATGAAGCTTGTTCAATATGTATATATCCTGCCCTGAACTTGTTCCAGTACCTAACCTGACCCTGAAGATTAGAGACTTGCATGGTCACAGGACAACTTGGAAACAAGGTTTTAGTTCCGCAGACGGTCGCTGGGGCACTGGCACCGATCTGATCCGGACGGAACTCCTGATAGTCGCCTTCTATAGGACGGAATGCCCTGGGACGTCCTGCTCTATGCGTCGCAAGACATTCCGTACTGAGACTAGACCGTCCAATATGGCGTCGTGCCAGTGACCTCATGTTCATATAGATAAGTTATCCTCGCTTAGCGGCTACCCGCGTGCGAGTCACTGCATCGCATCGAGAATAACTGAACACCTGAACGATCTTGTTATAACAACACTCCTGCATAAAGAGCACTTGATCATAGTATGCAACACGTCTGATATTTCCTGTAACCCGTACGCCCAGAACGGGATCTCGTACTGAAACGCTTGTGTTTGCATATGCTTTGCCCTGAATGCTTATACATGTTTCTACTTGAATTAACTTGGTTTGCCTTGGACAGGGAAGGACAAATGGTAAGTTGGTAAGTCTCGCCGTGTTTCCTCTCATGTCGCACGGCGCACTGCCACACGGATTAGGCTATTCAAATCTTGCATAAAACTGATCCTAAGGCAACTAGAAAGACAACTTAATAGTTGGTGCACGAAACCTGTACTACGTGTTTGGATTTGACGAGCGGGCGAGTAGCCTCCCCACCAGTGCATTCATATACTGATAACCCACCAGATTGCTTGCAGGGTGCGGGAGAACCTCGTTCGGTGCGGATGCCTCCCTCGTGCGTGCTAAGGCGTGGAGTTCAACTCAGAGCCTTGGAACGCTGCATCCGGAACTGAAGCACATATACAAGACATAATGTTGGAACATCGCCTCGCCTGAACATCGCCTGAACATTCCTGTATATCATCCATAAATATAGCCACTTGGCACGCTTTTATGTTTCAGAGAGAGCTCGAGCGACTTGTAATCTCGGCTATACGTCGCCTGTAACACTTGTTTTAATATGAATAAAAGAGCTTGCTTTACTCCAACCTGTGTTTCCATGCTTCCGCTATATTGTCGACTCAGTAAACCTGTTACCGATCGCCTATGCATTCATGATTCCGCTGCACTCGGACAATCTGTGCGACTCTGTGGCTTAGAACTCTTATCGCCAGCCAACGAACCACGGCCTTGCACGGGCGTAACCCCAGGCCCGTGCGGCATCACGTCCCCCGAAAGCTCGACTCGGGCCATTCGACTAGCTCCCCTTCCTCCCTCGCGCCCACGGGACGGGCGCGGTCATACGCGTTCGGCGCGCCGAGGCACGGTGATTCATGCCCGGTTCGTTAAATCCCGACCGTACGGGGCAGGGCAGGGCGGAGCGGCGGCCCGGGCGGGACCGGGGCGTGACAGATTGGTATCAGAGCCTAGCTTATACGCCTTTGAACTTCGTTTCTAATATCTCTGTTTCAAAAGCTCGTTCGTGGGTTATGTGCACACACTCTCTCAATGCCTCGATGGGATGTTCCAAACAATAAGTCTAAATACTTTCAAAGAGTTGCATTTGAAAAGTATGATTGCTTGTATGAAATTATGTTGCAAGGGCCTTTGTGCCATCCTATGCTAGTCCTTATGGGATTAGATTCGTGCTAGACTCGAGCATTATATGCAACCCGAAATTCCTATACATGTTTACCCAACTGGTTAGTGCGAAAACGAATATTGTCCGAACAGTTAGCTATGCACTCATCCATTCGGCTAAGTTGTGTAGAATATCTTGCACCAAGACCTTTTGGTGCAAGCCAGTTATAAACGAGATTTGGATATCGTTCAGGAATGATACAAGTCAGACTTAGAGCTGCAAATCGATAGACTTCATCGAATTTATCGCTTAGGCGAATCATGCTTGGTTATGGAAATAGCTCGAACGAAATTCTTGTTGAAAGACAAAAATCAAATATGGTTGCTTGGATGACTATCAATCCAGAATATATAATGAGATTAGATTTTATCAGGCGAACCTGAGTATCATGCTAGAAATTGTGGAAACGAAGTTAGTGAGTAAGCTAACGATAATGCGAGCACCGATTGAGAACTTGATTAAATGACTCGATTCCGAGTGGTGGATGGATCATTTAGAAACGTACAAACGGATCCATAACCCGTGCAATATTCAGACTAAACGATATTGAGAATAACTTGAATAAATGATAGGGCTTATATCGAATAGAAACTCTCGGAAATAGAAACTAATATCTTGGTTAAGAAAAACTTGTTGGAAATTAGAGAATCGTGTGAGCGGTTTCGGATTTAAACAAAGGACTGTACGTTAATAAATTATCGCTCGAACAAGTTAACCCAAGAGTGAATATTGGGCTTCGGAATATAAATTTGACTTGGTATCGATAATTTGAAGATAGCATGGATCGATATAAGCAAAGAAAATATTAGGTTTCTGGGAAATGATATAAGCGATAACAGATTCTGCTTGGAGTTTGGAAGAACAAACTACAATCACTGCATAAACAGATTTGACTTGGTGGATTTATGATTGGATGGAAATTAAGGGTTAAAGGATAAGATGAACTTGGAATGCAAGTGATTGAAAATGTTTTAATGGATTAGTTAGCCTTGAACCTGGAATAAATCATATTTGATGGTTTAGAGAACGAATACGTGAATCAAGTTGAACGACTTGGAGAAATAATCTAAGGTTTAGAATTGAATCTTGGCTTGGTGGACTAGACTTGGAATGGATAAGATTCTATCAATTGTGGGATAGAATATGCAAACCACTAGGCTTGTCCTGCAACTTGGATATATATTTTGGATTTTATCGAACGGACTCGTCCCCCATGAAAACGAACGTGTTAATGAAAGTAGATAAATCTGTGCTCGATGTTTAGAAATCTGAGTGAAACGAGCTTGGGTAGAATACCCCCTGTGAATGAACAATGGTTTGACCCTAGGAATTGGGGCGAGCATCGTGCGACAAATTTGTATAATGAATCGCGATATGCTTGAACCTGTACCTATGACCTTGTGAGCTGACCTAGTGATTAGGCAGACGACCCTGTGCCGAATGAATGAGCCTGTGCTACCGACTTTACCATATTACTTGTATAAAGCATCACAACTGGGGCAGCAAGATTTAGAGTTAGACTTGGGAACGGTCACGTATGGTAAGTTGACCCAAATGGATGGACGCTAGTCGGTATCAGATTGATCGTGTTTAACGGTAGTCCAAATACTTGGTTGAAATGGAAATGATATGGAAATCAGATTTGATTGACTCTGTTGGAAGTATCCTGGTGATTTATATGGAATTGGATTAAACCCTTGAAATTTTCGCAAGTAGCTTGTCCGATTTCACTATCCCTAAGTTTGGTTGACTGCATGTGTTTGAGGGACGCTTCGAATATGTGCACGATCCAAGACTTAAGAAATGTGAAACTCGAGTGCTAAGACTTCACTATCGCTAAGTTGGTTGACATGCATGTGTTTGAGGGACGCTTCGAATATGTGCATGATCCAGACACACGATATGCTGATCTCAAATGCTAGTGCAAGTGAAAATCCTCCTGAACAAGCATAACGACTGGTATAAGTTTGCCTCAGCTTTAGATCACTATCCAAGATCGATTGAAACGTGCCTCGTGTTAAGAAACTTGTCCCGCGCCAAGGCACAATTTATACTGAACCAGTATACCCGCGACACGACGTAAGCATCGAGTAGAGGATTTTGTGTTCCAATGGATCTAGTGGTACCGATAGCTACGCTTGGGCTAGATTCAAAAATTCGATAGTATGGCTTGCCCTCAGGAAGTCTCGAGGACGAGACTTTTTCTGAGTGGTGGATGATGTAATACCCCGTTCCGCTCAAGCGGACTGTCGATTCAAACGGCAAGGTGCAAACGTCCCGACCTGCCTCCCTCAGCGAGGCAACTCGTTTGAGGCAAGGATATCCAGACTTGGTCCCTACAGGAGTTCGGCTTAGGCTTTCAGAGGCTCGCTCGCAGTATCACTCGACCGAGGCGGATCATCGCTAAGGTGGGTGGCTACGGTGAACTTGTCTTTGCTTAGCCAGCACACATAAAATACGGAAGGATACATGCTAGTCGCTAGGTGAATCACCCCCTGTATGCTAATAAGAATCCAACGCACCTAGATAAGAAAATAATCCCAACTTGTACTGCTTGTCGCTAGAACATGGAAATGAAATATTGCTTATATGTTCAGACCCTCGCATGTTACCTTTGCCTCGTGCAACTGGACCCGCTATGCCTCGAGTAGAATGACACAAATGTATATTCAGTAGTGCACTGTTCACTCCCTAACACTGCACTCCCTAGATAACTTCGCTCGGAAAGGCTTCGTACAGTTTCGCTCGGCTTACCTTCGGGCCCGAGCGAACTTGAATGCTTAAGTTATACAAGTGCATGCTTGCCTGCTTTTATGTATTGCCTAGTTTCAATGCTTGCTGCATAACTATGCCCCGACTGTGAAACACTCTGCTTGTCATGCATTCATTTAGGTTCTCCTCGGAAGACTACCTGATAGTCGTTCCGTACATGAATAAACCTGAATATACCTGGGACCGTTAGGTCGCTAAGGCAATTCCAGAACCAGGGAACTCGCGCCAATCCTGTGATCCAAGAATCCCTGCTCGTTGAGCAATACTGTCCTGTACTGAATCAAATGGCTCGTGGAGCCGATACTCAACATTTAGAGTAATCCTGACCCTGCCTCAACAAGTTACATATATATATATATCCTGACTTGAACTTGTTCCATGAAGCTTGTTCAATATGTATATATCCTGCCCTGAACTTGTTCCTGTACCTGACCTGACCCTGAAGATTAGAGACTTGCATGGTCACAGGACAACTTGGAAACAAGGTTTTAGTTCCGCAGACGGTCGCTGGGGCACTGGCACCAATCTGATCCGGACGGAACTCCTGATAGTCGCCTGCTATAGGACGGAATGCCCTGGGACGTCCTGCTCTATGCGTCACAAGATATTCCGTACTGAGACTAGACCGTCCAATATGGCGCCGTGCCAGTGACCTCATGTTCATATAGATAAGTCATCCTCGCTTAGCGGCTACCCGCGTGCGAGTCACTGCATCGCATCGAGAATAACTGAACACCTGAACGATCTTGTTATAACAACACTCCTGCATAAAGAGCACTTGATCATAGTATGCAACACGTCTGATATTTTCTGTAACCTGTACGCCCAGAACGGGATCTCGCACTGAAACGCTTGTGTTTGCATATGCTTTGCCCTGAATGCTTATACATGTTTCTACTTGAATTAACTTGGTTTGCCTTGGACAGGGAAGGACAAATGGTAAGTTGGTAAGTCTCGCCGTATTTCCTCTCATGTCGCACGGCGCACTGCCACACGGATTAGGCTATTCAAATCTTGCATAAAACTGATCCTAAGGCAACTAGAAAGACAACTTAATAGTTGGTGCACGAAACCTGTACTACGTGTTTGGATTTGACGAGCGGGCGAGTAGCCTCCCCACCAGTGCATTCATATACTGATAACCCACCAGATTGCTTGCAGGGTGCGGGAGAACCTCGTTCGGTGCGGATGCCTCCCTCGTGCGTGCTAAGGCGTGGAGTTCAACTCAGAGCCTTGGAACGCTGCGTCCGGAACTGAAGCACATATACAAGACATAATGTTGGAACATCGCCTCGCCTGAACATCGCCTGAACATTCTTGTATATCATCCATAAATGTAGCCACTTGGCACGCTTTTATGTTTCAGAGAGAGCTCGAGCGACTTGTAATCTCGGCTATACGTCGCCTGTAACACTTGTTTTAATATGAATAAAAGAGCTTGCTTTACTCCAACTTGTGTTTCCATGCTTCCGCTATATTGTCGACTCAGTAAACCTGTTACCGATCGCCTATGCATTCATGATTCCGCTGTACTCGGACAATCTGTGCGACTCTGTGGCTTAGAACTCTTATCGCCAGCCAACGAACCACGGCCTTGCACGGGCGCAACCCCAGGCCCGTGCGGCATCACGTCCCCCGAAAGCTCGACTCGGGCCATTCGACTAGCTCCCCTTCCTCCCTCGCGCCCACGGGACGGGCGCGGTGATACGCGTTCGGTGCGCCGAGGCACGGTGATTCGTGTCCGGTTCGTTAAATCCCGGCCGTACGGGGCGGGGCAGGGCGGAGCGGCGGCCCGGGCGGGACCGGGGCATGACAGCATATTGATGCTGGGCAGCATAAAAAGATGACTTCAGAGCCACAACGTGCAACAGAGCTTTTTTCGCTGAGCACAGCGTAAAATATAAGCTCAAGGACCATCCGTGTAATGCAGTATGTCCAGGCTGCTTTCGCGTAAAAAGGGTGCTACATCGTCTTTATGACGTAAAACTCATCCGCTTTTAATGCAGCATTGAAGTGTACGAGGAACGCTTCGTATTCTTCGAAATGAACCTGTCAGATCATGCAGTGAACCTGACGTCTGGACTCCTGACAAAGAGTACTGCACGACTACCCAGGCGACGGCTATAATAATGGCACGGCACAGCAACCCAGACTGTCATTTACTGCCATTTCTTTGGCGTAAACTATTTTTACGCATACAAGGGAATACGCTGCCTAGTTTTACACAGGCAGATGTGAGCTGTTTACGCTTCACAGAAGACAAACAGCCTGCCACGTCAAAAGCTGCTCTTCGTACAAGGCTCGAGGCATGTCTCTGCATTTAATGCGTAGAGTGATGACAGAACTCGAGGCACGTCTCTGCATTTAATGCGCAGAAGGGTGGCAGACCTTCAAAACACGCCTCTGCATTTAATGCGTAGGATAATGGCAGATCTCTGCATTTAATGCAGGAGATTTGATTAATGTCACCGAACCGTCGTTTAGTGACATCCCCTTTGCGTAAACTACTTTTACGCATACAAGGGAATATGCTGCCTAGTTTTACACAGGCAGACGTGAGCTTCTTATGCTCCACAGAAGACAAACAGACGGCCGCGTCATCAGTTGCTCTTCATACAGGGTTCGAGGCGCATATCTGCATTTAATGCGCAGAATAATGGCAAATCTTCGAAGACACGCCTCTGCATTTAATGCGCAGGATAGGGGCAGATCTCTGCATTTAATGCAAGAGATTTGATTATATCTCCAAAAGCCATAATTTTGGCTAAAACGTCCACATCATCACTTTGGCACATTACGCCATCGGGCTATTCTCAGCTATGGGAGCACGCTGTACGCTATCTCCTTGGAATACGCCAACTCAAGCCACAGTCAAGGGAGGAGGATCAGCTATCTTCTGCGCCCACTCGGCTTCTATGCCTACTCGGCTTCTATGCCCACTCGGCTTCTACGCCCACTCGGCTTCTACGCCTACTCGGCTTCTATGCCTACTTGGCTTCTACGCCATGGTGACAGTTATTGGCTTCTACGCCAACCTCTTCTACGCGAAGGATAACTACCTACGTGGCTTTTATGCTGCGATATTCGCAGTAGTTATACGCATTGTCTCTTAATTGGACACGCGTCACACGCTCATTCAAAAGGTTATCTATACGCGGGCAACGGTTATTTTAACCATCGTGTAAAAGGGTGCTGTACTTTCCACTACTCGGTTTCTACGCCGACTGAGTGGTCACTGTCACTAAAACCCTATAAATAGAGACCTCTATCAACAGAGGTCGAAGGGTCAGAAAAATTGGTCAAAAATTGGTCGCGGATTTCAAGAGAGAAGAATCTAGAGCTCAGGCAAAGAGTAGTGATCGACGACTTTGGCATCGAGCATCCACTCTCTTCAGCAACCTTCAAAGCTGCTTTCTGTCTTCTACGATACTTCTTTATCATCGTGTGGTCCAAGGGACAAAGTGATCAACTGCAGATCAGACTCCTATAGCAATCTTTACCCAGATTAAAAAAATTATACTCGACATCCTCGTATATGATTAATTGTACTGCTTGTTTGTAAACATAAAGAGCAGGTTTTCGTATAAAACCTTGTTTCCATATCTTTCATTTATTTTATCAAACAACAAGATGGCGACTCTGTTGGGGACATCTTTCTCTTCTGATGAGGAAGCAATTGCTCAACACGATGCGGTATCCGTGGGATCCGTGAAGAAGACCCTGGTCGTCCAGTTCGACCAGTCTGCCTACGAAGACATGCTTCGAACATGGGGTAGCTCTCACTCTCTCTCTGTCCAAGACAACAGGAAGCTGCATAAGTTTTGGATGCCCAAGACATCCTCTACCATTCCTGTCGACTCTCCGACCAACGAGTTTGTAGCATCGCTCCCTCCGCGTCTTGTGCATAAAATTCAGTCACATGTCACTGATAGGGCAGACAAAACTTCTGGCAATGCCTCAGCGCTAACCCAAAATAGGGCAGACAAAACTTCTGGCAATGCCTCAGCGCTAGTTCAGAAGTATACATCGCGCTCTGCGCATAAAATCTAATCTCCCGTCGATGACGTGGCAGACAGAATTTCTGACAATGCCTCAGAGCCAAGTCAGGAATTCCAAGTGCGCTCCACGCGTAGAAATGCATCTGCCCTCCGCGGAAAAGCAGATGATCCCTACAATCTACGTAAGGAAAAGCAAGCGACGGAATGCTCAACTTCTCGGCCTTTACGCCAGCAAGGGAAGAATCTGCCTGCCCTCCGGATTACTCGAGAGGCTGACGGCCGACTGAGGACATCCTCAGCTTTACGCCAACCAGAGCAGAGCTCTGAATTATGCCAGAGAAAGCCCCTCAGTGTAAAGAAGGCTCAATTTGTGGAAAGATACCCTCCTTGGGGATTATCCGCCACCCAGATGGCCAACCTGTTGTATATAGGTGGCACAGGAAAAACTATGGTTCCCAACATCCGCATGCCCACTGATGTGAACAGAATGAACAAGCCATCTTCTTCTTCTGTAAATCCTCCTGACCTGCGTGGATATCTGATCCAAAAATGCAAGGAGAGGGGATCTTCCAGCATGTTTATTACGCCTCCTAGCGAGCACTATTGTAATAGTCATAGGATTGTAATTAATTGTTGTTGTTCTGAAGCAAAATGGTCAATTTTCGACCAGTTGAGCTACTCTCCGTCTTTCCAGGAAGAAGAGCCCACACATGCATATGTGAACATGGCTTCACACATACCTAGAGGAAGGTCGGGCTCAAGACGTTATTCAACATGCTCCTTAGGAATACTGAAGCTGGGGTGTTCCGAAACACTCGTTCAAGGTCACGACAACCGGCTTCGTACTCTTCTGATTCCGAGGCTGGGGGTCGCCAGTCTCCCGAATCAGATGCCAAAAGTATAGAGTCAACTTCTACAGAGACCTATACTAATCTTTCAATGACACCTAGGGAGATGGGAGTTTATGCTATTGGAGATGAACGCGAGGAAGCTTCCCCGTCCGGGAGCGCTGAGCAACGCATTACTATACTGGAGACGTCTCTGAAAGAGATGCAATCCATGATGGAGAACATGCACCAAATGATGCTGACTCAACACACAGCTGCTATGGCTCAAGCATCGCTCCCTCCAACTCAGATACGTGTGGGGGTGGACTTACCACCATCCAAAGCGATCCAAGAGCCTGCTCTAGATCAGGAGTCAGCAGTTCCTCCGCTTCCTCACTTGGAGAATGTATTACCTCCCGTTGGAGGCATAATACAACTGATTCCTTATCACTCCGTGGTTCTGCTACCGGCTGAAAATCCGATGCAGGCAGTTCGGGAGCTGAAAGCCCAATTTGATGCCTTGAAGCACAAAGATCAGCTCAAGAAATTGGGAATCAACCAGCCTTACCCAGCTATCTGGGAAGAGGCCCATTTCCCTCCTAAATACAAACCACAGACCATGGCTCTGTTCGAGGGAAAAACATCACCGAGTCAGTACATGAACTACTTCAGTATGATGACGGTGTTACTACAGGGGAATGATGCCCTCCTCACTCGGGTGTTCAAGGGCTGTCTCTCGGGAGTGGCTTACCAGTGGTACCGCAGCCTGGCGGACAACTGCATTACTTCCTTCGATGACTTCAAAGCCTTATTCTTCGCAAGATTCTACGAGGAAGGGATGGACATGTCGATGTCCTCTCTCATCGAAGTGAAGCAGAAGGAAAAAGAGGACATTCGTACCTTCATCGAACGTTTTCGTCAAGACACTTTGCAAATGCCTTCCGGAGTTCCAGACTCAGCATTGGTCGACATTTGCAGAAAGAACCTTCTTCCCGTGATCTCGGTGTTCACTGGACCATATCAGTTCCATGATTGGCCCTCATTCATCATCTCAGCAGTAGCCGCCGAGGACAACAGTCGAAAGGCGCATGACAATGGCATCATGATCTCTGCCTCCGACAGAGGCAAGAGGTCATCCCCCAACAGCGACCATCCACGTGGTTCCAAAGAAAAAGAAGCTCTGGCAATCAATACGTCCAGACAAAAGACTACGGCAACCACGCAGACGAAACCTGGGACTTCCAGGCCCATTGAAGTATACTCTTTCGACGACGACGATATTCCGAGCATATTCGAGTGTCTCGTCAAAAGTGGCAAGATTATCCTTCCTGAGGAGAAGCGGCCTAATGAAGTCGGCAGTACTAATAACCCCAAGTACTGTATCTTCCATAGATACATACACCACCCTACAATGGCGTGTTATGTACTGAAAAGGAAGATCCAGGAGCTGATCGATGCTAAGGCCATCACTCTGCGCAATAGTGAGAAGATGGTCACAGCCAACATGATCTCTCTGCAATTTGGCAATCTGCCTCCCCAAGAAGTCCCAGACGGTGTTACACCTATTTTCCGGACAACGATGAACATCGTTAATCTCCCTCCAGCTAGGGGTCAAAATCATGACCTGCTACCCCTAACTACCCAGCGAGGTGAGATTATGTGGGTTCATCCAGACCTGGTGTCGGAGATCGAGAATGAGACTCAAGCTGCTAAGGCTAAGTCCAAAAAGAACTCAAAGCGTAAACCATGTCACATGGTTGCGGTACACTTACATCAAAAGATGAGGTCTTGGCTACTGGAACCCGTTCAGGGAAAGCTTACCTCCAGGGCTATGAAGCGAGTCAGGAAGATGCACCGCCAGATGCTTCAGCTACCAAGCCTTCAGAGCAAGAACCCGCCATACCAGAGGCCAGTCCTTCGAGACCCACTTCGGCGGACAAAGGGAAGCAAAAAGAAGTGCGTTTCGATAAACCTGTGAAAAATATTCGAAACAAAGGTTTAGAGAAGCCGTACAACTTCGACATCCTGGCCCAATTGGCTAATACACCAGCCAGGTTGTCCATCTTCGAACTACTCAGGCTCTCTCAAGATACTCGTCAAGCCCTGAGTGAAGCGTTGATGCAGGCGGAGGCATACTTGACCCAGCTCAAGTCCCCTGACGAAGAACCCGTGGCATGTCCTCAATGCCACAGTATGATGGAGGTGGTCCCTAATATCACTTTCACTCAAGATAACATGTTGTTAAAACATAACAGGCATGACAGACCCCTCTATTATACCGGGTACATCGGTTCCATGGAGGTCAACCGGATTTACATAGATCCGGGATCATCGATCAATATCATTCCTCATAGTCTTCTCAGACCGCTGAGGATTCCTACCAGCGAATTGGCTTACACCACCACTACAATCGTGGGTTTCAACGCAAGGAAAAGTAAGCCGTTGGGGAAAATTCGCCTGAGGATCCAGATTGGCGACCTCAGATCGGTGGCTACATGTTACGTCATTGATTCAGAGGTGTCCTAAAATATTCTGCTGGGTAGACCTTGGATCCACGACCACAACATCGTTCCTTCGACTCTACATCAATGCTTTAAATATGTAGATGCCCAAGGAACAGTACAAACGGAGTTTGCTGACCTGAACCCATTTAAAGGAGTAGAATCCTACTACTCTGATGCCGTGTTGTACTCTCAAGACTATACGGAAGAGGTGTCAGCCGAAGCAGAGAAGGAATTCCACCGGGAGCCAGAAGAACCCTCTGCCGAACAACCTATGTCAATCAAGGTGAAAGGGAGGACTACTCGCCCAAAAGCCATGGAGCCTATGGCCATCCACCTGAATAAAACCAAGTCAGGAAAAGGGGGTGATCCTCTAGTGATCACTCTGAACCAGAAGCCTCCACCCTTGGTCATCAACCTTCGGCGCAGCAAACAGCTAATTGACGTAAATACAACTAGGAACGCGGTTTCGGCTGATAATAAAGATCATCTTTTCCAGTATATTGATGCTCAAATTCCAAATCAGGAATCCTCTCCCCATGACGATATAGAACCTATAGCGCAAAATTTTTTGGAAGCTATAGATTCCTATCATCCGTATATGTGGGAAGTAGCATCATCATCCAATGTCACCACAACATATGGACCACATGAGGACTCTATCTTCATTGTCCTGCCTACTTGCAGCAGTCAGCATGCAATAGTCTTCGGCCGCATGCGCAATGAACCGACTGTGCAAGAAGATTCTTCAGATGACGATGTTGGTGAAATGCAGGTTCACAGATACAGCCCGCAAGCTTTGAAGATCATGCAAAGTATGGGTTATAACTTGAAGCTGGAACCAGGTCTCAACTACGGGAAAGGCAGACGAATGTCGCTGCACGACGATCCCTACTATCAACGAACTCGTTTCGGGTTAGGGTATACCACCTCCCTTGCAACTCCTGAGTCAAACGAGGATATCTTTTCCTCTTCTCAAAGCGGCTCAGCACCCTCCGATTCATCTCATGCTCTCGAACGAACATTATCAGTAAATATGGTAGTGACGGATTCCTTCGAAGTAGACAAACAAGAATATGAACTATTTGAGAATGACGCTTGGGCTCAGCAAATGGATACACAATGGGAATTCCGTTTCGAGCAGAGAGAACCTCCCACTGAAGATAAAGTTATCCAGATTGACGTTGGAGATGAACTTTCACCAAAGCCGATATTTATCAGTAACAATCTTTCAGAAGCAGAAAGGGAAGAAGTTATCCAGCTGATAAAAGAATATATCGACGTCTTTGCGTGGAATTATGAGGATATGCCGGGTCTTGATCCAAAGGTGGCTACTCATAAGCTCAATATATTGCCCGATTCGAGGCCTGTGAAGCAGCACCAACGCCGGTTCTGCCCGGACATGATGGACGCCATTGAAGCTGAAATCAAGAAGTTGATAGCCTGCGGTTTTATCCGGGAAGAATAACATCCCGACTGGGTCACCAATGTTGTCCCGGTCATGAAGAAAAATGGAAAAGTACGTGTCTGCATCGATTACCGAGATCTGAATGCAGCCTGCCCCAAGGATGAGTTTCCTCTTCCCATCACAGACGTCATAATTGACAATACATGCGGTTTTGAACGTATGTCTTTCATGGACAGATTTTCAGGATACAATCAAATCAAGATGCATCCTGAAGACGAGAAGCATACAGCCTTTCGGACACCGTTGGGGGTATATTGCTATACGGTCATTCCCTTCGGATTGAAGAATGTTGGAGCTACGTACCAACGGGCTATGAGTAACATATTCCATGAGCATTTACGCAAAATAATGGAGTATTACGTGGACAGTGTAGCTGTCAAAAGCCGCCTCAAGGATAATCACATCCAAGACTTGAAGACAGTATTTGAGTTGATGCGCCAACATCAACTCAAAATGAATCCTATAAAGTACTTTCTGGGGGTATCTAGTGGCAAATTCCTGGGATTTGTCATTACCGCCAAAGGCATTCAAGTGGACCCTGACAAAGTCAAGGCCATCTTAGAAATACGACCGCCCCACAATCTGAGGGAACTCAGGGGATTTCAAGGTCGTCTGGCTTATATCCGGAGATTCATATCCAACCTCTCTGGGAGATATCAGCCCTTTTCTCGTCTCATAAAGAAAGGTGTATCCATTGTATGGGACGAAGCCTATCAGCAAGCGTTTAATGATATCAAACGCTACCTCACTAACCCGCCAGTTCTGGTGCCTCCCGTCATAGAAAGACCATTTGTGATGTATGTTCGAGCGATGGATCATTCTCTGGGAGCTCTTCTCACACAAAAGAACGATATGGGTCATGAACAGGCTATCTACTACCTCAGCAGGATGATGGTCGGAGCCGAACACCGGTACAATCCAGTGGAAAAAGAATGCTTGGCTCTGATGTTCGCTATCCAGAAAATGCGATACTATGTCATGGGCCAGACTATTCATATCATCTCCAGGATCAATCCTCTTCGGGTACTGATGAACAAGCCAAGTGTTCTTAATTCCTGACTCGCGACTTGGGCTATGTTACTAACACCATATGACATGGTGTACGTCCCTCAGAAGTCCGTCAAAGGCCAAGCATTGGCTGATTTCCTAGCTGCTCATCCGATCCCGGAGGCCTCAAAACTATACGAGGATATTCCCGACGAAGTTGCAGAATGTAATTCCAGAATGTAATTCCGTAATGGAAAGTGATGCATGGCAACTATTCTTTATGGTGCCTCCAGGACTGGTCCCAGGGGAAACGTAGTTTCGGGAGTAAGAATTGTCCAGGTTACTCCTGATAAACTCGTCATCTACCGAGCATATTCTCTTAGCAAGCCCTGTTCTAATAATGTGGCAGAGTATAACGCTCTACTAATCGGGCTCCAAGTCGCTAAAGAATTGGGCGTCGAATCTCTGGAAGCTTTCGGTGACTCTCTGCTGATCGTCAATCAAGTCAGAGGAATATACGAAGTCCGGAATCCAGACCTCATCCCTTACCAGCGAGCAGCGGTCGAGATAGCCACGACATTCAAAGGATTCTTTCTAGAACATGTGCCCCGATCTCAGAATCTGGAAGCTGATACCCTAACCAGTCTAGCTGCAGATTTAGCTACTCCTATAAGAAGGCAGAATTCGGTGATCCTTCTTAACAGAGATTTATTTTGTGTGAAAAATAACTTTCACATAGAACACAGCTACGCTGTGAACACAGATCTTCCAAAGAGAGACTGGAGAAGTCCCTTTATAGATTTTGTGGCATACGGAATCTTGCCGAAAGACCCTAAAGAAGTAGTATCCGTCAAGAGACGATCATTGCGCTTCTATTTTAACGCATCTTCATAATGTCTATATCGTCGGTCTTATGACGGACTATTATTACGATGTCTCTCTGGTAATGAAGCACAGCGGATTATCCGTGAAGCTCACGACGACATATGCGGAGCGCATCAACCCGGTCCTAAGCTACATGATCGCATCAGGAGAATGGGCTATTACTGGCCTACTATGATCTCAGATGCAATAAAGTATACAAGATAATGCAGAGCCTGTCAGGTCCATGCAGACTTTATCCATCAACCTTTTGAATATCTACATCCTACGGTTGCGTCCTGGCCTTTCGAAGCATGGGGTATGGATATCATTGGTCCTATTCACCCGTCTTCTTCCAGAGGTCACCGGTTCTTACTGGCCATCATGGATTATTTCTCCAAATGGGCAGAGGCGATCTCTCTTGCTGAGGTGAAGGCATCTAATGTGATCAGCTTCATCAAGCATCACGTTATTTATCGCTTTGGGATACCCCGGAGGATAATTCATGACAATGGGCCTCAATTCATCAGCCAAGCGTTTCATCAATTTTGCGATAAAAATTGGATACAAAATGTTGCCTCTACGGCATATAATCTTGCTACTAATGGTTTGGCGAAAGCTTTCAACAAAACCATTATCAAGCTCTTGAAAAAGTTCGTCTCTTCGAACAAGAGGAATTAGAATGAGAAGCTGGAAGAATATCTCTGGGCATACCGCACAACGGTACGAGCACCGACAGGTTGCACCCCATTCTCATTGGTTTACGGGAGCGAAGCAGTTCTCCCCATCGAGATCCAGATTCCGTCACTCAGGATAGCCGTGGCTAATGAGTTGACTCAAGAAAAGAATGACCTATTAAGGCTTCAAGAGCTAGAAGGATTAGACGAGAAACATCTTCAAGCTTAACAGCGCATCGTGTTCTACCAAGCATGCATTTCCAGAGCTTTTAATCAAAAAGTAAAGGAAAGAGTGTTCAAAGTTGGCGAGCTAGTTTTAGCTGTGAGAAGGCCGATGATTCTTACTCACAGGAGTAAGGGTAAATTTCAGCCCAAGTGGGAAGGCCCTTACGTGATCGAGACGACTTTCTCAAACGGCGCTTACAATTTAGCCAAGCCTAATGGAGACTTGTTAATGGCTCCTATCAATGGCTAATTCCTGAAGAGATACTATGCTTAACCTCCTCTGCTCAAGTGGAATATGGCGAAAATCTTATTCTGACAAAACTACTTCCAAAATGAAACTAGTTGGATCATATTCTATCATGTCCATATAACCTCTGAATATATATGTTTAACTAATTTAGAACTACAAGACCTATCACGTCCATATTACCTCTGATAGTGTTTTGTGTACAAATTTTAGCTAAAGCGTATTCTATCATGTCCATATAACCTCTGAATAGATATGTCCTACTAAAACTTACCGAGAGTATATCATGTCCATATTACCTCTGATATCACTTTCACCCAAACCTGTCATTTATATTCCAAAATAATGGGTCCACAAAGTCAGATGAAAGTCTCTTTATTATTCCCAGAAAGAGCAAAAGTACATTGAAAAGTAAAAGTACATCATTTGGGAGGAGCGGTCAGGTCGCGAATCTGCCGTGCCAGAGCAGCCATCCTCTCATCCCTGGAGTTCAGGACGTCGGTACGAGCCCGTTCCAACCTTGCTGCATCATTGTTCAAAGCATCTAGCTCGGACCGAGCATGCACAAAATCGGCGTAGATGACACCCACATGTGTCAGGTTCCGCTGAGCAGTCTCCCGTCGAGCCTTCAGCACATCTCGGGTGGCCGACAAAGTAAGAGCCTTCGCCTCTGATTGAGCAAGCTCCTCTCTCAATCTGCGGGCCCTTGTTGTCTCTTCCTCATATTCGACTTCGCACTGAGTCAGCTCGGGAATGACGTACTCCAATTGGACACGTTCTTCATCCATCTCCTGCTGATGTGCCTGGTTGGATTTATTTAGGGCTTCCATCTGTTCAGCAAGCTGCGCAGTCAGGGAGTCGTACCTAGCTTGAACGAGACCGTCAATGCTGCCTCGAGATAGCTGCTGATATTCGTTAATGGGTTGCTTCAAACCATTAACTATCTCCTTCAGTGCGTCAGCTACCCCAGTGTCGTCGTATTCTCTGATCGGCACTATCGCAAACTGGGAGGACCTCCTCAGCGCCTCGAAGCTCTGATTCTTCTCCAACACCATTGATATCAACGTTTTCATAGCGGTGTAGAAGATACTGGTATACTGCTCAGTCAGCATGGCCAGATCTTAATGGACGCTGGGAGTGGCTGCAATATTGGCGAATCCCCCTCCAGGAACAATCGCAGACGATGTTGCCACAGCCGTCGCCTCAACAGGTGGTGCGACAAAAGAAGATGCGCCAATACCGGACGAAGTGACTGGCGTACTCAAAGAAGGCATTGTCGCAATGACAGGCTCATCCTCCTCTTGAGATATCAGAACCATCTCGGGCGAGCCGGAACCTAAAAATATTTCCTCTTCGAAGCCGGGTACCCCCATGTCATCGCCAGGACCTGACACAGTGCCAAAGGGCGCGTCGACACTACCCTCCCCGAAGATGTCTTTCCCTGAAAAGAAGATAAAAGGAAGTTAATATCGAAATGATGTTAACTTTTCTAAAAAGAGGCATAAAAGACGATGTTTACCCATGGCCGATGGTGTATATGTCACGTCTGCGGCCAGTACAGCTAAATTATTTTTTAATGATGCTAGGCAAGCTGTCATACCTGGAGAAGGGGGTGTACTAACTAACATCGGCAGGTACTCTTCCGAATCTTTGTCGAGATCCACTCGAGGTTCACCAGGTGGAATCTTGCTGGGCGCACCGACAGATACGGCATGGGTTTCTTCCGATGCTGACCCGGATAAAGATATCCTTATTCGGCTCGACCCCGAAGGCGATCTCGTACCACTACCCGAAGCGGTAGCAGCGACAGCAGCCTCAAGTAGGAATTCACTGGCATCGCCAGCCGGAACTGCAGAGGTTCCCTCTCTAAAAGGCGAGGAACCTCCAATCAAAGAATCATCCCTAACAGGGGGAGATGCAGGCTCAATTCTAGGAGCCTCATTACCAGGAATCCTAAGAGGAAGAGTAACCGTCTTCTTCTTCCTCTTGCGAGGGGAAGTCTCCTTCGGAATAGGAGCCCTTCGCTTACCAGAGATGACTAAAGCCCCTGCAGGCGGAGGTATTTTACCCCTCGGTACCGACAACAGAGGCTCATCTGGATTAACGGACTCTTCACCCTCGTCAGAAGAGACCGAGGGGACTATATCTCTTCCTGCAGACTTGGAGGAGGGCACCCTAAAACTTCTATGAATATCAAAATCGCGATGGAAGGTATTGGTTGCCACATAGAACTGGGCATACGAGTGAAGAATGCGCAGCTCCGTAGAGAGTGAAATTACGGGCATGGTAAAAGTTGCTTCAGTGCAACCCATGATGAAGTATCGCCATCCTCTCGCTCCATCAATGAGTCCACCCCTGGACCTGAAGCTGGTAACGGCGTTACCCACATACAATTGGTCATACCCAAACTGCCTGGCAAACCGACTAGGCAGGTAGGGCTCCAAGAAGCATTGGTCTTCACTTCTGTACAGTAAATAGGAAGGTCTAATGCAGACCAACCAATTGAAAGCCTTAGAAGAAAGAATGGTCTGCCCATCGCCTACATCCTGAAGTCTGATCCCATGTTGATTAAGATGTACAGAGGGGACAGTGCAGAAAAGCTTCCAGCTGTGACTGAAATTCAGCACCCGCCGATAGTCTAAAACTGTGGTCACGTTCCAGGAGGAATTTTTATAGTTCAACAAGAAACTACCCCCCGAACTACTGCCAGAGCCGGAAGACATAACCCTAGGGTTATGGAGAATTAACCATCCTATCAAATACAGGTATGGTAATTCTACCCTGGGAAAGCTATCACGCCGAGTTTCGTCGGCGAGCAGCCCATCAGTCATGGCCCTCAGGCCAGCTTGTATGTGGCATGCCATGGCAGGGAGCAAGCCCAGTCTTGCCCCAAAGACCAGATGCACTGTAGGCCATAGCGTGTTGCGGTAAATACGGTCCGCAGATGCGATCCCGGGTACCACCAATCGGCGCAGCCATATGGAGAGGAAGCCAGCCAGTTGAGCTTCCTTGGACAGAGGCCTGTGGCAATGCCTCAAATAACTGTAGGCCTTAGTACCTACGGGATATTTCCCTATCCCTTCGTCGAGAATCTGGTCCGGAGCCCCAGCGTCCTCCATAAGATCGTCGACTACCTGAGCAGTAAGCACGCTTAGAAGATTCAAAGGCTGATCCTTGCTATCCAAGACCTTCTTCGGCTTAGCATTTCTGGCCCGATGAAAGAAGAGGTAGGACGCCCATTTATTGGTATGAGCCAAATCTGAGGGTTCACCATAAAAAATGGTGCAAGCGAGGTAGTGGCACATCAGCTCCTGGTACACAACCACTACCCGAGGGTCTGAATCCCCTAACTCCCGGTTCGTGGGAACATACTCTTCATATGGAGTATTCCCCATCGGCAGTCTCGAGATCTCTGCCATCTCGTGGAGGGAGAATCCTAACTCCCCCAGTGGAGTGGCGAAAGTCCCGGTGAGCGAGATATATCGCTCCATCAGAGCCAGAAACAGATTGGGGTTGGGAGGTAACCCAACACTGGTAGCGCTCACAGCTGCGAACAGACCAATGCTCTCCAGCTCAGTCTGAAAATGCTTCAGGGCCCAGTTGGCTAAGCGAGCCCATCGAAGATTTGTTGGGGTGATCCACCCATTACACCGAGGATTCACCTTGGGGTATACTCCCCCGTGCCCCATGAAATTGTTGCAGAAAGTCAGTAATTGGACCGGCTGGAGCACCAAACTGTCTTCACTCGGGATGCTGCCCGGGTACAGTCCCCTGAACGGCATCACAGAGCCGGAAGGGCGGCTGACAAAGGACCCCTGGTCAGCTCCTTTCAGATGAAATATCTTTCCCGCCCGGCCGTGAAGATCGGGAGTCAGCGTCCACGATATCCTCCTGGGATATGTAACATGGAAGAATGCCGAGATGGGATAGTCTCTCAGCATCTTCGGCAGATACAAAACCAAGCCCCCGGCAGGGAAAACCCAGAGTTCTTTCTTGGGCTTCGTCTGGGACTGCTTGTCAATCATGTCCCCGAAGAGAAAAATTGGCTTTATATAGTGGTCTCCGTCTATGTACATCAGGGGCTCTTCGTTGATCATATTCAGCAGCGTTCGCTCGCCCTGAGCCGTTATCAAAATTTCCCTTCCTTCAGGATACTGGGGCCCGGAGATAGGAAATGTCACGTGCGACAGATCCTCCAGATAGTTGGAATGCAGCATCCCGACAGCAGAACCCATCACATCAGCCAGTGGAGACGCATACAAGTTAACTGCAAAAATGCAAGAAAGACACGTTAGTTTCTATACTAGACATTATAATCTTGCAGCATATGCCAAAAATTAACAGTCTGTGCTTTACACCAAGACTGTAAAAACTTGAACTTTTACGCTGGAATCTATTTTCTAAAGTGTAAAATTCAAGGTTGGCAGTATATAGTCTGTGTTTTATGCCAGACTGTCAAAGTTGAGTTATTATGCCGGAATTTCCATCCAGAAGCGTAACACTCAATTTTATAGTATACGCCAAGTTTCGACAGCCCGTGCTTTTACGCCCGACTGCAAAAATATGGAGTTTTTTTTACGCTGACACATTAGAAATGTGGGCGTAAAAGATAAAATGTCTCTGTGCATCATCTTCCTCAAAGAGACTATCAGCACAAAAGATGACCTAGCGCGTTCACGTACAATGTGTGCGAAGGATTTTGGTCGTTCTTTTTTGTCCCAAAAGCTCTACCTTTAAGGCCGGGTGCACTGCTCGTCGGCGGAATACTTCGCTCAAAATGAAGCTCGCCTTGCCCGACCGAAGTAGCTCTCGCTTGGGCAGAAGAGCGAGAAGAAGAGTCAACCTTCTTTCCTTTAGTGGAGGGGACTTGTTTCGGGGCCATTACTGAAAACTTTGAAGGCTCGGAGAAGAAACGAAGAAGATCTCGAACAGACGAAGACTTTCTTTCTTTCGCAGAAGACGGATGAATTTTTTTTCTCTCAAAAGCTTGGGGTATATATAGAGTTCGGATGGACTCCTCGAATCCTGAACCAAATCTCGTATTTAATATTCGGTTATGATTGAGGACTACGTCATCCTATTACTCAGAGAAGGCGGACAGTCAGCGAATTCGAAAAGTTTTCGTGCAAATCAGATTCGTGGTTTTTACGCTAAGGAGCTTTCTACGCTCGACAGCTACAGATCTACGGTTTTACGCTCACAGGCTATAAGTCTATGGTTTTAGGCCCAGATGCTTTTATGCTCGGTAGCTTTTACGCTCGAGAGGCTACAAACCTACGACTTCACGCTCAGCATCTACAAATCTATAATTTTACGCTCGGTGACTTTTACGCTCAGAGGCAACACAATCCACGACTTCACGCTCGGAAGATTCTCTTTTCAGAAGCTACAAATCTACAGTTTCTACGCCCGGATGCTCTCATGCTCAGCAGCTTTTATGCTCGAGAGGCTACGAACTTATGATTTTATGCTCATCTACAGTTACAGATCGATGACTTTTTGCATATCTGAATAATACGCAGGACAGAGTATGCGTATATCTGAACAATTCTCAAGGCGGTCAATTGCAAGAGTTTACACAGAAGATACTCCTCCTTGACCTCAAAATATCCCAAGTACCCAAAGCATACAGAGTTCAACATTAAAAATTACTCTTCTCCTTGGGTCGATTGGGGGTTCATCCAGAATCCAGTCTGAATATTACATCTACAGTTCAAGATGGCGACTCAGTTTGACAACCGTTTCTCGCCCTGTTCCAAGGGATTTTCGAGAAATCATTCTTGAAGATGATGGTATGAACAAGAATTCTGTTTATCAGAAGTGACAGTTCAGAATTCTACGCAACTCTCCGTTCCTAAATAGCAGGACAGTTCGAATACTCGACTTAAATGCTAAAGCGGCTTTCTGCGCATCCTTAGCTATGCGTAAAAGACAGGACGTGACCTAATACTCTTTCTATCAGAGTCGGCATAAGGATATCAAGACGTGTCGAAGCTACACATATTCAGACTTCACAGCAAAGTATATGGCAAAATAATCATATGCATAGAAGAAGACGATTTTATTCATTTTCAGGATTATATATGACGGAAATCCAATATACAAAGGGTTTTTTCTTCATTTTTATGACTAAATATGAGGGAAATCCCGTCTACAAAGGATTTTCTCATCGTCGTCGGAAGGCCACCCCCAGAGTCTGTTCTGCCAGGTTCTCGTATTCGTGGACTTCTTCATCCATCTTCTCCAGCAGTTAGTCGGTTTCCGCAACCGACTAACAAGAAAATGATTAATGGTAGGAGGATACAAAACTGGGCCTGCATAAATTATGCAGATCCCATGCTCCGTACGCCATGACAGATTGAGTTGAGATATTTCACCCAACTCAATACTCGAGGACCGAGCTAGTTTGTCTTCTCTCGTCCACGAACAACGGGAGAAGATACAGCTTGCAAGCTGTATGGTCAAATACGACCCTTTCTCTCTCCTGAAGAACCGCCATACAAAGTTGTTGATTATCCCGAGCAAAGGAGACTATGATATCCTTTCATGATCCATCGTTGCAAAGGACATTTGCTCGAAGATGCCGTCTTTTTTGACTCCTTACATGCTGGAAGAACATGATCTTCTTCTTCCTCAAGTTGACCCGACGAACTCCGGCGATCATCTCTATGTGGTGAAGAAAATATGGGAAGAACAGGTTAACTCCTCAGCCTTTATATAGGCGAGGAAGAACCCACCGAATCCCAACGGATCCCCAATAACTCTGCCATAAAGTCAGCCTTGAAGGACGTGTCAGACTTGACCATTTTATGCTTTATTCAAAGCGTTTCAAATTACAAGGAATTTAAAAGCTTTGAAGGGGGTCTTGTAGAAGCATGAAAAATACGCTGGATAGCTATACGCAGCATGTTGATGCTGGGCAGCGTAAAAAGATGACTTCAGAGCCACTACGTGCAACAGAGATTTTTTCGCTGAGCACAGCGTAAAATATAAGCTCAAGGACCATCCGCGTAATGCAGTATGTCCAGGCTGCTTCCGCGTAAAAAGGGTGCTACATTGCCTTTATGACGTAAAACTCATCCGCTTTCAATGCAGCATTGAAGTGTACGAGGAACGCTTTGTATTCTTCGAAATATACCTGTCAGATCATGCAGTGAACCTGACGTCTGGACTCCTGACAAAGAGTACTGTACGACTACCCAGGCGACGGCTATAATGATGACACGGCACAGCAACCCAGACTGTCATTTACTGCCATTTCCTTGGCATAAACTGCTTTTATGCATACAAAGGAATATGCTGCCTAGTTTTACACAGGCAGATGTGAGCTGTTTATGCTCCACAGAAGACAAACAGCCTGCCACGTCAAAAGCTGCTCTTTGTACAGGGCTCGAGGCACGTCTCTGCATTTAATGCACAGAGTGATGACAGAACTCGAGGCACGTCTCTGTATTTAATGCGCAGAAGGGTGGCAGACCTTCAAAACATGCCTCTGCATTTAATGCGCAGGATAATGGCGGATCTCTGCATTTAATGCAGGAGATTTGATTAATGTCACCGAACCGTCGTTTAGTGACATCCCCTTTGCATAAACTGCTTTTACGCATACAAGGGAATACGCTGCCTAGTTTTACACAGGCAGACGTGAGCTTCTTACGCTCCGCAGAAGACAAACAGGCGGCCGTGTCATCAGTTGCTCTTCGTACAGGGTTCGAGGCGCATATCTGTATTTAATGTGCAGAATGATGGCAAATCTTCGAAGACACACCTCTGCATTTAATATGCAAGATAGGGGCAGATCTATGCATTTAATGCAAGAGATTTTATTATATCTCCAAAAGCCGTAATTTTGGCTAAAACGTCCACATCATCACTTTGGCACATTACACCATCGGGCTATTCTCAGCTATGGGAGCACGCTGTACGCTATCTCCTTGGAATACGCCAACTCAGGCCACAGTCAAGGGTGGAGGATCAGCTATCTTCTGTGCCCACTCGGCTTCTATGCCTACTCGGCTTCTATGCCCACTCGGCTTCTACGCCTACTCGGCTTCTATGCCTACTTGGCTTCTACGCCATGGTGACACTTATTGGCTTCTACGCCAACCTCTTCTACGCGAAGGATAACTACCTACGTGGCTTTTATGCCGTAATCTTCACAGCAGTTATACGCGTTGTCTCTTAATTGGACACGCATCACACACTCATTCAAAAGGTCATCTATACGCGGGCAACATTTATTTTAACCATCGTATAAAAGGGTATTGTACTTTCCACTACTCAATTTCTACGCCGACTGAGTGATCATTGTCACTAAAACCCTATAAATAGAGACCTCTATCAACAGAGGTCGAAGGGTCAGAAAAATTGGTCAAAAATTGGTCGCGGATTTCAAGAGAGAAGAATCCAGAGCTCAGGCAAAGAGTAGTGATCGACGACTTTGGCATCGAGCATCCACTCTTTTCAGCAACCTTCGAAGCTGATTTCTGTCTTCTACGGCACTTCTTCATCATCGTGTGGTCCAAAGGACAAAGTGATCGACTGCAGATCAGACTCCTATAGCAATATTTACCCAGATTAAAAAAAATTGTACTCGACATCCTCGTATAGGATTAATTGTACTGCTTGTTTGTAAACATAAAGAGCGGGTTTTCGTATAAAACCTCATTTCCATATCTTTCGTATTTTATCAAACAACACCATGTAACACTTTTCATTGCAGAATTATATTCTGCAACTTCGTCGGAAATGTCCTCGTATAATTTAGAGGTTTCCGGAATTGGATGAGCAGCTAAGAAATCAGCCAAGGCCTGACCCTTTATGGACTTCTGCGGGACGTACACCATATCGTACGATGTTAGTAACATCGCCCAAGTCGTGAGTCGGGAATTGAGAACACTCGGCTTGTTCATCAATACCCAAAGAGGATTAATCCTGGAGGATATATTAATAGTTTGGCCTGTGATGTAATGTCGCGTCTTCTGAATGACGAACACTAAGGCCAAGCATTCTTTTTCCACTGGATTATACCGGTGTTCAGCTCCGACCATCATCCTGCTTAAATAGTAGATAGCATGTTCATGACCTTCATTATTTTTCTGTGCGAGGAGAGCTCCCAAAGAATGATCCATTGCTCGAACATACAGCAAAAATGGTCTTCCTATGACAGAAGGCACCAGAACTGGAGGATTAGTGAGGTAGCGTTTGATATCATTAAATGCTTGCTGACAGGTTTTATCCCATACGAAGGACACACCTTTCTTCATGAGGTGAGAAAAAGGTTGACATCTCCCAGAGAGGTTGGATATGAATCCCCTGATATAAGCCAGACGATCTTGGAATCCCCTGAGTTCCCTCAGATTATGGGGTGGTCGCATTTCTAAGATAGCTTTCACTTTATCAGGGTCCACTTGAATGCCTTTGGTGGTAATGACAAATCCCAGGAATTTGCCACTGGATATACCAAGAAAGGACTTTGTAGGATTCATTTTGAGTTGATGTTGGCGCATCAACTCGAAAACTGTCTTCAAGTCTTGGATGTGATTATTCTTGAGGCGGCTTTTGACAGCAATATCGTCTACGTAATATTCCATTATTTTGCGTAAATGCTCATAGAATATATTACTCATAGCTCGTTTGTACGTAGCCCCGGCATTCTTCAATCCAAAGGGCATGACTGTGTAGCAGTATACGTCCAGTGGTGTACGGAAGGCAGTATGCTTCTCGTCTTCAGGATGCATCTTGATCTGATTATATCCTGAGAATCCGTCCATGAAGGACATGTGTTCAAAATCGCTTGTATTGTCGATCATGACGTCTGTGATGGAAAAAGAGAACTCATCCTTGGGGCACACCGCATTGAGATCTCGGAAGTCGATACAAATGTGAACTTTTCCACATTTCTTTATGACCGGGACAACGTTGGCGACCTAATCAGGATGTTTTTCTTTCCGGATGAACCCGCAGGCTATCAACTTCTTGATTTCAGCTTCGATGGCATCCATCATATCCGGGCGGAACCGGCATTGGTGCTGTTTTATAGGTTTTGAATTGGGCAGTATGCTGAGCTTATGGGTAGCCACTTTTGGATCAAGACCTGGCATATCCTCATAATTCTACGCAAAGACATCGATATATTCTTTTATCAGCAGGATTATTTCTTTCCTTTCTTCTTCGAAAAGATTATTACTGATAAATATCGGCTTTGGTGAAAGTTTATCCCCACATCGATTTGGATAACTTTATCTTCAGTGGGCGGTTTTCTCTGCTCGAACCGGAGTTCCCATTGTGTATCCATTTGCTGAGCCCAAGAGTCATTCTCAAACGGTTCAGATTCTTGTTTGTCTGCTTCGAGAGAATCTGTCAATACCGTATTTACTGATGATACATGTTCCAGTTCAGCACATGAGTCGGAGGACGATGAGTCATTTTGAGAAGAGGAAAAGGTATCCTCATTTGATTCAGAAGTTACAAGAGACGTGGTATACCCTAACCTAAAATGAGTTCGTTGACAGTATGGGTCACCATGCAACGGTATTCGTCTGCCTTTCCTATAGTTGAGGCCTGGTTCTGACTTCAGATCATAACCCATACTTTGCATAATCTTCAAAGCTTGCAGGCTATATCTGTAAACTTGTATTTTGCCAGCATCGGACTCGTGAGAGTCTTCTTGTACAATCGGTCTGCTGCGCCTGCGACCGAAGACTATTGGATGCTGATTGCTGCGAGTAGGCTGGATAATAAAGATAGAATCTTCATGTGGCCCATATATCGTGATAACATTAGATATTGACGCCACCTCCCACAGATACGGATGATAGGAGTCTATAGCTTCCAAGAATTTTTGTGCTATAGGCTCTATATCGTTATGGGGGAAGGATTCCTGATTTAGAAATTGAGCATCAATATACTGGAAAAGAGAATCTTTATTATCGTCAGAAAGCACGTTCCCGGTTGTATTTACATCAGTCGGCTGTTTGTTGCGCCTGAGGTTGATGACCAAAGGTGGAGGCTTCTAGTTCAAAGTGATCACTAGGGGATCACTTCCTTCTTCTGATTTGGTTCTGTTTAATTGAATAGCCATGGGTTCCATGACTTTCGGACGGGTAGTCCGCCCCTTCACCTGGATTTACAGAGGTTGCTCAACAGATGGTTCTCCTGGCTCCCGGTGGGATTCCTTCTCCATCTTACTTGATACCTCCTCCATGTAGTCTTGGGTATACAACATGGCATCGAAATAGTAGGACTCTACTCCATTGAATGGGTTAAGGTCAGCAAATTTTATTTTTACTGTTCCTTGGGCATCCACATATTTGAAGCATTGATGTAGAGTCGAAGGAACAATGTTGTGATCGTAGAACTATGGTCTGCCTAGCAGAATATTGTAGGATACCTCTGAATCAATGACATAGCATGTAGACACTGATCTAAGATCTCCAATTTGGATCCTCAGCCGAATCTTCCCCAACGGCTTACTTTTCCTGACGTTGAAGCCCACGATTGTTGTGGTGGTGTAAGCCAGTTCGCTTGTAGGAATTCTCAGCGGTCTGAGCAGACTATAAGGGATAATACTGATCGACGATCCCGGATCTATGTGAATCCGGTCTACCTCCATGGAACCAATGTATCCGGTGTAATAGAGGGGCCTGTCATGCCTGTTATGTTTCAAAAGCATGTCATCTTGAGTGAAAGTGATGTTAGGGACCACTTCCATCACACTATGGCATTGAGGGAATGCCACAGGTTTCTTTATCGGGGGACTTGAGCTGAGTCAAGCATACATTCGTCTGCATTAAAGCTTCGCTCAAGGCTTGACGAGTGTCTTTGGACAGCCTTAGTGTCTCGAAAATGGACAATCTGGCTGGTGTATTAGCCAACTGGGCCAGGATGTCAAAGTTATATGGCTTATCCAAACCTTTGTTTTGAATATTCTTCAAAGGTTTATCAAAGCGCACTTCTTTTTGCTTGCCCTTGTCCGCCGAAGTTGGTCTAGAAGGACCTGTCTCTGGTATGGCAGGTTCAGGCTCTGGAAGTTTGGCAGCTGAAGTGTCTGCCGTTACATCTTCCTGATTTCCTCCATAGTCCTTGAGGTAGGCTTTCCCTGAGCGGGTTCCGGTATCCAAAGCCTCTTCTTCTGATGTCGGAAATATTGTAACCATATGGCAGGGTTTACGTCTTGAGTTCTTCTTAGACTTAGCTTTAGTAGCTTGAGTCTCTTCATCAATCTCTGACACCAGATCAGGATGAACCCACATAATCTCACCATGCTGGGTAGTTAGGGGTACCAGGTCATGATTTTGACCCCTGGCCGGAGGGAGATTAACAATGTTCATCATTATCTGGGAAATAGGTACAACACCATCCGAAACTTCTTGAGGAGGCAGATTGCCAAATTGGAGAGAGATCATGTTGGCGGTGACCGTCTTCTCGCTATTACGCAGAGTGATGGCCTTGGCGTTGATCAACTCCTAGATTTTCCTCTTTAGTACATAACACACCTTTGTGGGATGATGTATGTACCTATGAAAAATGCAGTACTTAGGGTTATTGGTACTGCCGACTTTATTAGGCAGCTTTGCCTCGGGGAGGGTGAGTTTGCCACTTTTGACTAGGCAGTCGAATATGCTCGGAATATCGTCGTCATCAAAAGAATATTCTTCAATGGGCCTAGAAGTCCCAGGTTTCGTCTGTGTGGCCCCGGGAGTATGTTGCCTGGACGTATTGATTGTCAGAGCTTCTTTTCCTTTGGGACCACGAGGATGGTTATTGTTGGAGGATGACCTCTTCCCTCTATCAGAGATAGAGATCATGATTCCATTGTCACGCGCTTTCCGACTGTTGTCTTCAGCGGCTACCGCTGAGATGATAAATGAGGGCCAATCATGGAACTGATAAGGTCCTGTGAACACCGAGATCAGTGGAAGAAGGTTCTTCCTGCAAATATCCACCAAGGCTGAATTCGAAACTTCGGAAGGCATTTACAGAGTGGCCTGACGAAAATGTTCGATAAAAGTGCGAACGTTCTCTTTCTCCTTCTGCTTTACTTCGATGAGCGAGGACATAGACATGTCCATCCTTCCTTCGTAGAATAGCGCAAAGAACAGAGTCTTGAAATCTTCAAAGGAAGTAATGCAATTGTCCGCAAGACTATGGTACCACTGATAGGCCACTCCAGACAGACAGCCTTTAAACACTCGAGTGAGAATGGCGTCATTCCCTTGCAACAACACCGTCATCATGCTAAAGTAGTTCATGTACTGGCTCGGTGACGTCTTTCCCTCAAACAAAGCCATAGCCTGTGGTTTGTATTTTGGAGGAAAAGGGATCTCATCCCAGATAGCTGGGTAAGGTTGGTTGATTCCCAACTTCTTGAGCTGATCCTTATGCTTCAAGGCATTAAATTGGGCTTTCAATTCCCGTACTGCCTGCATCGGGTCTTCAGCTGGTAAAGGGACCACAAAGTGGTGAGAGATCGGTTGTATCGTAACTCCAACAGGAGGCAATATATTCTCCGAGTTAGGAAGTGGAGGAGCTGCTGACTCTTGATTTAGAAAAGGCTCCCGGTTCGCATTGGATGGTGGCAGGTCCACCCCTATACGTATTTGAGTCGAAGAAACCGATGCTGGAGCTATAGCAGCTGTATGTTGAGTCAGCATCATCTGGTGCATATTCTCCATCATGGAATGCATCTCTTTCAGTGATGTCTCTAATACAGCGATGCGTTGCTCAGTACTTCCTGATGGGGAAGCCTCTTCGCATTCATCTTCAATGGCATAGACTCCCATTTCTCTGGATGCTATGGAAGGATCAGTATAGAGCTCTGTAAAGATTGAATCTATACTTTCAGCATCTAATTCAGGAAATTGGCGACCCCCAGTGTCGGAATCAGAAGAATATGAAGTCGGTTGTCGTGACCTCGAATAGGTGTTTCGGAATACACCAGCTTTAATATTCTCAAGGAGTCTGTTGAATCTCCTTTGACTTGGAGTTCTAGAGGGATGACGTCTTGAATTTGACCTTCCTCTTGGAACGTGTGAAGCCATGTTCACTGATGCGAATGTAGGCTCTTCTTCCTGTAAAGACAGAGAGTAGTTCAACCGGTCGAAAACTGACCGTTATTATCTTAGAACAGCAATAATTAACTACAACTTTATGACTATTACAACAATGCTCCCTAGGAGGTGTAATAGACATGTTAGAAGATCCCCTATCTTTGCACTTCTGGATCAGGAGTTTACACAAGTCAGGAGGATTAACAAAAGAAGAAGAAGAAGGCTTATTCTGCCTTTCTACATCAGTTGGAGTGCGGATATTGGGAATCATAACTCTCTCCCTGCCATACGAATACAACAGTTCAGCCATGTAAGTAGCACATGATCCATGAGGAGCGTATCTATCCATAAACTGGGCCTTCTTTACGTTGAAGGACTTGTCCTAGCGTAATCTAGAACTTTACACAAGTTGGCGTAAAACTGAGGAAGTCCTCAATCGGCCATCAGCATTCCGTGTAATCTGTAGAGTGGGCAGATTCTTCTCTTGATGGCGTAAAGGCCGAGAGGTCGGGAAATTCGCCACTTATTTTCTCTTGCGGTGATTGCAAGGACCATCTGCCTCTTTATAGAGGGGAGATATATTTTTACGCGCGGAGCGCGTTTGGAATTTCTGAGTTGGCACTGAGGCATTATCAGAAATTTTGTCTACCACGTCACAGACGGAAGACTGAATTTTACGCGCAGGGCGTAGAGTAGACTTCTGAATTGGCACTAAGGCATTGCCAGAAGTTTTGTCTGCCACGTCACAGACGGGAGACAGAGTTTTACGCGCAAGGCACGGAGTAGACTTCTGGATTGGCACTAAGGCATTGCCAGAAGTTTCATCTGCCACGTCACAGACGGAAGACAAAGTTTTATACGGAAGGCGCGGAGTAGACTTCTGGATTGGCACTAAGGCATTGCCAGAAGTTTTGTCTGCCACGTCACAGATGGGAGACAGAGTTTTACGCACGAGGCACGGAGGTTGCGGTGGTACAACCTTGTTGGTCGGAGTGAGAGAGTCCGCAGGAATGGTAGAGGAAGTCTGGGGCATCCATACTTTACGCAATTTCCTGCTGTCTTGGACAGAGAGGGAATGAGAGCTACCCCCTACTCGAAGCATGTCTTCATAAGCTGATTGGTCGAATTAGACGATCAAGGTCTTCTTCGTTGATCCCACGGATACAGCATCGTGTTGAGCAATGGCTTTCTCGTCAGATGAGAAAGTAGTCCCCAGCAGAGTTGCCATCTTGTGTTTGATAATAAACGAAAGAAATTAAAACTGGGCTTATACGAAACCCTTTTTTTGGTTTACAAACAAGAAAAAGAAGTACAATTAATCTTATACGAGGATGTTAAGTACAAAAATTTGATTCTGGGGAAATATTGCTATAGAAGTCTGATCTGCGGTCGATCACTTTGTCCCTTGGACCACACGATGACGAAGAAGTGCTGTAGAAGACGAAAAAGAAGCTTCAAAGACTGCAGGAGGGGTTGAACTCTTGTTTCCAAAGCTCTCTATATGTGCTCTCTTGACTTTAATTATCTACACTTCGACCCTTTTTCTCAAATTTTCTGACATTTGACCTCCGTGGCCGAAGGTCTCTATTTATAGGGTTCAGGCACAGTCGGCGTAGAAACCGAACAGCGGAGAAAGTTGTACCTTTTACGCGGCGGTTATAATAACTGCCACCCACGTATGAATGATATTCTAAATCGGCGTGTGATACGTATCCCATTATGAGGTAATGTGTATAACTGCTCGTCAAAGATCACGGCATGCAAGCCACGTAGGTAACTGCCCCTCGCGTAGAGAAGGTTGGCATAAAAGCAAAATAACTGTCTCGTTGGCGTAAAAGCCAAATAGTTATCTTGTTGGCGTAGAAGCCAGGTAGGTGTAGAAGCCGAATAGTTGTCAAGTTGGCATAGAAGCCAAGTAGGCGTAGAAGCCGGATAGCTGTCAAGTTGGCATATAAGCCAAGTAGGCGTAGAAGCCTGATGCTGTCAAGTTGGCATAAAAGCCAAGTAGGCGTAGAAGTCGGATGCTGCATAGATAGGTAGCCAGCGTAAAGATAGTCGATTATCCTTCCTTGACCGAGATCTTGTGCGTATTCTGGACCAAATAGCCTTATCACGCACCTTTGCAAATATAGCCTGAGTTGGCGTATTTCGAGGAGATAGCATACGGCGTACTCCTATAGTTAAAAATAGCCAAGTCGGCGTATTTCAAGGAGATAGCATACGGCGTACTCCTATAGCTAAAAATAGTCATGATGGCGTAATGTGCATGGATGGTGATGTGGACGTATTAGCCCTAATTATGGCTCACTCAGTCATTAAAAGTAGAACCAAATCTCGTGCATTAAATGCAAAGATTTGCCCCCATCACGCGCATTAACTGCAGAGACGTGCCTCGAGTTCTGTACGAAGAGAAGCTTTTGACGTGACGGTTAGTTTCGTCTCATTCTGAGTGTAAAAGCTCATGTCTGCCTGTGTAGAATAGGCAGCGTATTCCTTGAATGCGTAAACGACGTCTTATATCAAGGATTTGTCACTAAACGACAGTCTGGGGCTCTGTGCAGAATCATCATTACAGCCGTCCTCTTGATAGTCGTGCAGTACTCTTTGTCAGGAGTCAGGTTCACTGCGTCATCTGACAGGTTCATTCGAGGAATACGAAGAGTTCCTCGTACAACTTCCCGCTGCATTAAAAGCAGGTAGGTTTTACGTCGAAGTGGCGATGTAACAACCTTTTTACGCTGAAGCAGTCTTGAAATACTGTATTACGCGGGTTGTTCTGGAGGTATATTTTATGCTGAATAGCGTTGAAGCTCTGTTGTTCGCCAATGGCTCTGAAGTCATGTCTTACGCCACCCAGTGCTGGAACTCTGTTTTACGCGGACTTTCTGCATATTGAGGATTTACGCGTATAATTCCCCAGCATATTTTTTATGCTTCTACAATACTCCGCGTTAAGTGATATATATTCTGTGCTTAGGCGCAGTAGAGATCGAGTCAGAACGTAGATTGAATGATAGAGTCATTCAATGAGACAGACCCAGGACACACGTGACACAGAATAAGAAGCGAGTAGAAAGTTGTATTCAAACGGATCTAATGATAACGACCTACTCTGCATTGATATGCTTGAGTTAGATTCGATAGTATGTGATAGAACAATTTGTGCTCAGGAAGTCTCGAGGTTATTTTGAGTAGTGTATAATGTAACGAACCGCTCCGCATCAATGCGGATAGCCGAATCAAATGGCACAAGTGCGACGACCTAACCCATTTTGCTCAGCGAGAAGACTATTTCGAGGCAAAGGATTCTAGACTTGGCCCTCTAGGAGTTCATACTTAGACTTTCAAAGGCTCACTCGGAGTATCGCCAGACCGAGGCGAATCATCGCTAAAGGTGGCTACGATGAACCTGCCTTTGCTTAGCCTGCATACTTAAAAAAATATTATTGATACATACTAGTCGTTAGACGAATCACTCCTTGTATGCTAATAAAGAATACAACACGCCTAGCTAAGGAAATAATTCCATCTTATATCTCTTTGCATAGAACATGGAAGTAGATTGGTTGAATGGAATGATATGCTCACTTTATAATTCTTATAAACTCACCCTCGTAGTGTTACTTTTATTCCTTAAATGTTCCTTCAAGTATACTATTTTATATGTCTTGAAATGCTCGTCACATAGATATTGCCTCGATATAGAAGCACAACACAGATCATGGTTCACTTATCCATGGCATGAAGACTATCAAAATAGTCGTTTCAAGCCAAATAATAGAAACATAGAAAGTCTTCGGGACCGTTGGGTTACCAAGGCAACTCCCAAAACGGGGAGCTACAATAAGTAATAAAATATCACCATAAACGGTACATTGAATGGAATACACCAGATCATGAGATTTCTGAACGAGTATATGCATTCGCACTGGGTCAAGTAGTTATGTTCATTAAAGGCCTTAAAATATTGCATATAATAAAAGCTTAGTGTTGATCGTCAATGGTCATGGACAACCTGTGCACAGGCTTATGGTTCCTACGGACGGTACGCTGGTCGCACTAGGGCCGATCCGAACAGGTCAGGAACATTCAAATAATCGTTTGCTTCGGACGGAAAGGCGTGTAGAGGGGCTCGCTACCTGCGTTGCATCCCATTCCCGTGTCGAGACTATAACTTGTCCATGGCAGCTCGTCAGGTCATAAGACCAATTTTGTATTATTAAGTATATTTTATATGCAGCGACAACCTGCGTATGGGCTCGTATAAACTTGTGGCAAGTAACGGATTTATGGCGCACTTTGCGTGCAGATCGTTAATTGAACCAAGTAATCTGAAGCTTTGAACACATTTATAATAGTCTGAGTATAACATGCCTATACAAGTATAACATGCATGTGTAAAATGAGTATAAGACATCTGAGAAATCTGTATGGCCTGAGTATAACACATTTGCACACCCTGAGTCACAAAGTAATATAAGTATCATAATTTGTGTATATCGTGTACCTCATTTAGAAACGCACTCGTAGCATACATATATTTATTATGCAATCCTGGGATATATATATATATATATATATATATATATATATATATATATATATGTGTGTGTGTGTGTGTGTGTGTGTGTGTGTGTGTGTGTGTGTGTGTGTGTTCGTGCTTGATTTTCTTTTTTGACAGGGAAGGACAAATGGTAAGTTTATAAGTATCGCCGTATTTTTCGTATATCGCACGGCGCACTGCTACACGAGTTAGGCTTTGTATATTATGTCATAAAATTGATCCTAAGACAAGACTAGAAAGATAACTTAATAGTTGGTGCACGGAACTAATATAACGTGTAGGATTTGTCGAGCGGGAGAGAAGCCTCCCCACCAGTGCATTCATGTATTGATAACCCACCAGATTGCTTGTAGGGCGCGGGAGAACCTCGTTCGGTGCGGAATGTACCATCGTGCGCGCTAATGCGTAGAGTTCTCTCTGGAGCCTTGGAGTATTGCATCTAGAGTTGGAACACATATACAGGACATAATATTGAAACTTTGCCTATGTATCATCCCAAGTTGTAAGCCGCTTGGCACGCCTTTATTGTTTTAGAGGAAGAGTGATAGAGTTTGATTGACTTGTAAATCTTGGCCTAGCCCCACTTGTAACCTTATTCATTATTCAATAAAGAGCTTGTTTATGTATCATACTTGTATTTATTCTATTCTTCTGCTATATCGACTTGGTGAACTAGTTATCAACGACAGTTTTGGTATTTACCTTACGCGGGCGTAACTCCAGGCTCGCATGGTATCACATCCCGATGGAAATGATCGACCTGCGGGAGCACTGGCACAGTGATTCGTGCCTAGCGGGGAAGATCGATTCCTGTGGGAGATCGGGGCATGACAGCTTTTACGAGAGATTGGGTACCAGGTTAAGAATCAGTACTGCGTACCACCCCTAAACAGACGGGCAATCAGAGAGGACCATCCAGACCCTGGAGGATATATTACGAGCCTGTACTCTAGACTTTGGTGGATCTTGGGAGAATTACCTGTACTTAGTGGAATTCTCGTATAACAACAATTATTAGGCCAATATTCAAGTGGCACCTTTCGAGGCACTATACGGCAGGAAGTGTAGATCACCGTTGACATAGGACGACATTGGTGAGCGAAAGATGTTAGGCCCCAAAATGATCACGCAGACAGTAGAAGTTGTCAGGAAGATTAGAAAGCGACTTCGATTGTGCAGGATCGACATCGTCACTAAGTAGACAAGTATCGTAGGCCTTCAGAATTTTGTGTCAGTGACCACGTATTCTTATGGATTTTGCCAACCCATGGAGTTATTAGATTCGGGGTCCGCAAAAAACTTAGTCCACGATAAGTTGGGACTTTTGACATTCTTGATCGGGTAGGCGATGTGTCTTATCGTCTTACCCTTCCACCTTTGCTACGTGAAGTGCACGATGTATTTTATGTATCTCAGTTGCGTAGGTATGTTCCGGATCTGAGTCATATCCTCGATCACTCTGAATTAGTCGTTGGTACCGACTTATCTTACGAGGAGCAACCCATATCCATTCTGGACCGAAGGGAGAAGGTACTCAAGAACCAGACTATTTTTCTTGTCTGAGTTGCCTGGGGCCATCACACTCTTAGAGAATCGATGTGGAAGCACGAGGATGATATACCATCTTGGTACCCACACATATTCGATTCGAAAGGTATATTCTATCTTATGCCTTCGCATCTTCGATTCCTTGATCAGGCGATCACCTATGTATTGTGATGTTATTGCTTGCATGAGTAGATTGCTTGTAGTTAGTTTGTTGCTGGTCTTGATATATCTATCTAGCCTTGAGTTTGAATTCCGAGGCCAAAATTTTTCTAAGGTGGGTAGCGATGTCAGCCCCCTTTTTTGGTGCACATTGGTAAATTTCCTCCTTGACGCATTGGCGCACAATATTTGCTAGCCCGACCATTGTTTAGACCGGACCCGAGAGTTATGGAGAGAGTGGGTTAGGTTGGGTTGGTGGAATGTATGTCTTAGATGAGTTTGAGTGATCCAACGATCCATATCTCTAACCTAAACCTATATATTCCCATATCTTTCTTTTCTCATTATCTTTCTCTCCCTTAGGTTTTCTCTTCCTCCGTAGGCAAGTACATCTTGCACAAGAAGAAGAACCATGGATTTATGCATGCTTTTAGTTCTTATTATTCTAATTTATTTTTAGCTCATATTGTTGGGACTGAGCACCCCTTCATCTTTAATACTTGTTGTTCTTGATTTTTTTACTTGGAATTGCATGGATCTGAGTTTGGGTCTATGGGTTCACTTTTGTTTTCCTAGAATTTAATCTCCCAAAAATTTTATACATTACAAAACTAATTAGCTTATAGTATAAAGCACCATATTTTATGTAACTTTGCTTTTGGCCATTCTTATTTTCGAGTCCAGCTAAGTTCAGTGCTGAAACTTAATTCAATACGTATACCAAAATGGCTGACTGAAGAAGAAGAAGAAGAAGAAGAAGAAGAAGAAGAAGAAGAAGAACAGTGTCCTGTGAAGAGTATGCAAGAAGACCCCTTTGGCGTAGAAATACTTATGTTTTACTTTGGGTGCATTTGTGTGTTATCCCAATTCTTCGTGCGTACTAATCATACTACACTCAGTCTCTTAGAAAAAGTGTGACAGCCACACTGTTTAAATCACTGGCGCACTTTCGCGAGAAAAACTCAGTTAGTGCACTTTGTGCGTATTTAATCAAGTTTTTCCTAGGAACCATAGAGAAAGTGCGCCACAGTCAATCAGCGCACTTTTCTTGTGTTTGGCAATCTGGTGCACTTTTTCTATGTTTAGTCAGCAGCGCACTTTTTTTACGTTGATATGCTCTTTGTCCCTCTTCGTTTCCTTAAGGACGAAGCTTTTGGTTGGTTTATCGATTTCTGTGTTATTGATTTGTGTGCTCCTCGACTGACGAGTTTCTCGGTTGTCGAGCTTTGACCTTGGATTGTATGTTTTATCTTTTAGCTTGTTGCTCGCACACTTTCTTTGAAAGCATGCCTTATTTTTTTGTCCGCGCATTTTTGTCAAGTGTGCCGTGTTGGTTAACTTGACAAAGTGCAACACCTACTTTGTAGCTCGCGCACTTTCCCTTGTTTCGGTGAGGTTGTGCGCCAACCTTGTTTCAGTGAGTTTATGTGCCACCCTTTTTGTAGTTCATGACTTTGTGCCCCAATTCTTTATGCGTGCAATTCCATACACATGTTGTCACACCCCAGTCCCAAAATACCGAGGGACCAGACGCGTGGCAATGGCCAGCAGTACGCACCGATGGACAAATCCAATTTAATGGATCCATCGGGGCATACTTAAGCTGTAAAATAACAGTAAGGGTCCAAATAAACTAATCTCATCCACAGAATAAATACAACAATATCAGAATCATAAAGCAAGATCATATCTCAGTAAAATATAAACTCGGGAAATAACCCAACAATGAGTCTGATCCATCTGTCAAGATACAAGAATAAAGATAACTACCGCAATACTGAGTATGGAAACAGTATATACTCAGAAGATAACCTCGGTGACCACTCGTCTGCTGAATCTGGTACTACTCCAGTAACTGCACCTGTTCCTGCTTTTGCTCCTACTAATGTTCCTGTACTGTATAACTCTGTGTGGATCTCCTCTGCTAATCCTGGGGACATAATCCGGATCCAGGTCCTTAGGGGACATAACAAGGTACAGAAAATACAAGCCATAATAATGCAGTGAAATAGTCAATAAAATAAACAGGGTAAATATGTAATCATCTATGTGAAATGCAGGTGAGAACATCACCAGTACTCAGGCTGAGACTACTACAAACTCTATAAGGGGAGCCGGTAGCAGTGATATCATGTAGTTGTCTAGCTCGGAGAGAGACTGAGATGCCGACATAATATAGTCAACCTGTAGCCTGTGTGTCTCTCCAGCAATAAATGGAACAATAGGGAAACACTAAATAACCAGCTAAGTGATATGCAAGATGAGAGCAGCACTAGAACTCAGGCTGAAACCACTACAAGCTCTGTGTCGGGGAGCCGGTAGCAGTGATATCATGTGGTCGTCTAGCTCAGGGAAAGACTGAGACACCGGCATAATATATAAAATCAACCTGTAGCCTGTGTGTCTCTCCCCACCCAATATAATCATACATCTCATGTCCATGTGGCCCCATGTCCATGTCACGCACAATCATATCTAATGCAACAAGTCATATAGTATCTAGGAATATAATGTCAATGTCAAGTCCTGTATCCTATACAGAATCACCACGAATATCTCAGGAAGATTCTGTCTTATAAATAGTGTCAAGTGTCCTGGGTTATCATGTACTTGGTAGGACAAGTACGAGAAAGATGGGGTCTCGGTATCCATGTCTAGATGACAATACACAACGCCGCGTACGGTGTTGGCACCCGACTATGAATCGGACGCTAAGTAAAGTCGCACGGTCCTAGGTCAAGCATGAACCATAATATATATATATATATATATATATATATATAAGACAAGGAAATAAGTAACAAAGACTGTAAGTTTTGGCGAGGTACACTTGCCTGGGGTTCTGGCTCCAACTGTAGCTCTGGTCTCAGTGTGATCTGCAGGTACTACTCCGGTTACTGAAATAAATATCACCATTAGATTCAGAAAATATCAAATAGCTAGAAACGCCTATCCTTAAGTCCAATTTGGATACAGGGGCAAAAAAGACATTTTTGGGTCAAAGCGGGGTCCACATGTGGGCCACTTTGCACCGAAAAGCGTGTCAGGGTCAAAGGTCTCCAAATTCGTCCAACTTAGTGTCAACAAGTTAGGAACGATGATACGAACCCAACGGAACTTCCAGAATTGGATTCCGATGAGCCGATCACAAAATTGCCCGTCAAGTGGAGCTTGTGGGGCCCACGATACGTGATTTCGTCAACGTTCTCAGAATCGAACCAAACTTGATTCACAGGACCAGCATATTGCTACGAGTCCGATGGCATAAGTTTCATCTCGATCTGACGTGTGTACACAAAGTTACAGCGTGTTCCAGAATAGACGAATACGGGACGTTGTCGGCGGATACGCGTTAATTTCGGTGTGCACGCACATCCGAATCAACTTCTGCGAAATTCCATATGTCCGTATCAATGACGCACACATTTCGGTAAAGATCGCGTGCGACCAAGTCGTCCCGTTTGGCTGGGCGCACTCAGTTCCGGGGTGAATCAGGGCATTGTTTTTCCTGTTTTTGGATCGCGGTTTGCGATCACCACAGGACGCGATGCACCGAGCGGGTTGTACGGGAACCGAGAGGGTCATACAGTCTACGCGACGCAACTGACGGAATCGAAAATGGAATTACGAGGTGAGAGGAAACGTTACCTGAACAGGGCTCCAGAAATGGCGTTTTCCCGTGTCCGCGTGTTGAGTTCGAAGTGTCCGACTCGACTGCGTCCTGTGCCATGTCCGCGTCCACTGAGCTCTAGGGTTGCCGGAGTCTGGCGGTGGCTCGACGAGGGGGTGGGCGGTGCTGCGGGCAGCTCTCGGACGGCCGGAGGCGGCGTCGGGGCTAACCGGAGTCGGCTGGGAGGAGAGAGGGGCAGCGGGGAAGAAGGGTAGGCGGAGAAGTTCCTGGGGCTGGTCGGCTGGTGGGCGGAGCGGGGAAGTGCTGGGAGGTGGGAGGAGGAGTAGGTGGTGGAGCTCGGGGATGGCCTGGCGGAGAGGAGGGTGCCAGCGGCGAAGTCTAGGGTTTAGTGGGCTCGATCGGGGGAGGAAGGTGAGGGAGGAAGGGAATTTTATAGGGGGGACGGTGCCGTGGGTGGCCGGGTGAAGCGGAGAGGGAGTCGGGGTCGTGGGCCGGTGAGGCGCGGAGGGCGGCGGCTGAGCGGGGTCGGCCGGGCTAGGCGGCACTGTGCTAGGGTTAGGTTTAGGATTAGGGTTAATTAGGATTTTCTTTTTCTTTTCTTTTTCCTTTTTATTTTCTTTTTGGAAAAAACTAGGAAAATAGGCATTTATACATGCAGAAATTTGGGCTTGGGTTTGTCCTAGGATTTGGGCTGGGTCAACGCTCCTTGGGCTTGGCTTCGGCTCTCATGGGGATGTCAGGCGTTTGGCACGGGTTTAATTCAGTTTAATTCTACATCGATTTTCAGGACTTTAAAAATGATTCCGGAGTCCAATAAATTCCCGAAAAATTATCTTATGTCCGGTTTTCCATTTTACACCATAAAATATTATTTCTATAATATTTTAATATTAATTAACAGAAATTAAAAATTATTTAATTACCAAAAGCCTAGGTTTTAATTACAGAAAAATCCCAAAAAATTCCAGAAAATTGTGAAAAATCCAAATTAATAATTACTGAAAATCAGGGGGCTTACAATCTACCAACTTATAAAAATTTTGTCCTCGAAATTAAAATATGGTAGGGTTCATCTATCCAATCTCACTTGATTACAGTCTAAAGGACTCCTCTCAAGTGAACACTGCGGTCTCTACCCAACTTAGAATTTACCCATCTATCATCTAAGGCTATACATCTAATAAAGCTATGCCCCAACTTATTTAATCATGGTATTGAATCCTCAAGTCTTTAACACCAAACATATCACCTATGATATTCCCTTAATCATATATAAAAGGGTCCTCAACAATGCGACCGGCCTGTGGGGTATATCTAGTACTGTCTATATATCAAACTTATACCAAGCACGAGGTTTCGTCTTTCCGAAATAAGGGAAGACGAAGATCAATAATAAAGAGTTCAAGGGTGAGGTAATAGAATAGAAGTATCAGGATCAAGGCGTTTAACGAATTCAAATGGGATTTGTCAAGACAATTGTGGATTAAAATCCTATTCTGGTAATCCTTTGTTCGCATGCTCGTATTAGTACAGTTATGTAACTGATACGATATGCTCAGACATATCTAGAGGGTAAGTATACTAGTCAACTATATATCTCAATCCACGTGAAGTAGTCATGCGAAGAGCGAACAAAAATGCACTAAGGTTGATCAGACCGTAGTACACTGATTCTGAATAGACAATTATATTAGTGTGTCGACCCAATAATACATATGTCATGAACAAGCTCGATAAAAGGATAAGCTTGCAAAACTAGGCTATATTAGCAGCATAAGTCAAGGTAGTACAACAATTATAAGTACGCTAGATGATGATGAAATGAGGTACAACTTAATTCAAGTTCACAAAACAACCCAAATTAAGCACAATAACAAAAGACTCTATAATCTCTATAGTTATCAATTATAAGCAAGTTCAAAATTACATAGGTTAAGGCTGAGGTCACGAACCAATAGGCACGAGATAAAACAAATCTATAAACAGATAACTATGAAAAATTATGCACATTAGCTACTCCATGGGTCTGTGCGTCTTCCAAAGTCATTGCTGGAGCTTGTTCACGTTCTTGCAGTTGATTCCTCTGCTGTTGTTGAGCCTGCTGGAAGAGTGTTGCTTGTGGTGCCAAGGGTGGCCTCGGCTGATATCCTCATGGGGCTGGTGGTCTGACTCCTTCAACTCTCGTTTGCGGTGCTTCCAATGCTAGAAAAGCTGGCCTCAGTACTAGTGACGCTTGTTGGTTTACCATTGGTGCTCTTTCTCGACGCTCAGGGCATTCCCTCAATGGATGCTGACTGGATCCGCAAGCTAAATATACTTTCCTTTTTTGTCTGCACTCGTCCTCAATATGGCCTCGCTTGCGACAATATTGACAGATAGGTAGAGCCTGTGGAGATGCTCCTGGTGGCTGGTGCATATGAGGTCTTTTTGTAGCTTCTTCCTGTGGTGCTCTGGCTGGTGCTGGTGTGGATGATCGCTTCAGACTGGTCTCTCTCCTGATGATGCGCTCCATGCGTCGGGCTGCAGCAAGGACGTCCGGGTAAGATGTAGGTACAACGGATCCAATTAGTTTCTGTAGCTCAATGTTTAGTTCGTCGAAGAACTTTTCAGCCTTCTCTTCTTCTGTCGGGATCAGGGTTGGGGCAAAGCGACTTAGACGAATGAATTCCGCGTTGTACTCTTCTACTTTCATACTGTCTTGAGTGAGGCGATTAAACTTATCGCAAAGTTCTGATCGAGCGATGGCTGGTATGTACATCTCCTGAAAGAGTCTGGAAAACTCTTCCCAAGTGACTCGGTCTGGTCCGAGCCGTGTCTCCTCAGATAGCCACCAGTGATGTGCATTATCCGTTAACTGCATTCTGACGGCAGTCATCCAACGTTATCTTGGAAGCTCGGCTGCTTCTAATTGATGTTGAGTGTTGGTGAGCCACTCATGAACTTCTGTGGGCTCCTCTTTGCCTGAGAAGGTACGGGGCTTCAGCTGGCGGAAATCAAAAATAGAGTCCGTCGTTGGCCGTCGTGCTGGTAGATTCGCCTGCTCCAGTACAAGTGCTAGGCTGCGACTCAAAGTCTCTTGTTGAGATTACATTATTGCATAAATCATTTGAAATATCTGTTGTCCATCCATGGCCTGCCCTTGTGGAAATACAGGCATTTGTGGAGTAAATTGCGTCGACGGTAGAACGTTATCTTGCTGTCTTCTCGAGGCATGCTGACCTGCTTGGCTATGTTGTTGAGCGGATTGACCTTCGTCAATTGGTATCACTTCATCTTCGTGGGTAACCATAATATCTCATGGTGATCTGGCAGGAGTCTCGTCGTTTGATCGTGAATCCATAACTCTGCAACCAAAATAAATAATAAGAGGCGCTCAGGAATCAAGGCAGGATGCAAGTCAAGAATTAATTCAAACCCGATATAGATATCAAGAACATTTCAAGCAAGTGGATGAGATCCTAAAACTTATCCTATTCTTATTGCAGGCTTGCTCGGTCCCTAAGTTGAAACCGAACAATTTAGTCGTTGACTTGCATGGGCCACCACAAAAACTATGTCACGCCCCAGTCCCAAAATACCGAGGGACCAGACGCGTGGCAATGGCCAGCAGTACGCACCGATGGACAAACCCAATTTAATGGATCCATCGGGACATACTTAAGCTGTAAAATAATAGTAAGGGCCCAAATAAACTAATCTCATCCACAGAATAAATACAATAATATCAGAATCATAAAGCAAGATCATATCTCAGTAAAATATAAACTCGGGAAATAACCCGACAATGAGTCTGATCCATCAGTCAAGATACAAGAATAAAGATAACTACCGCAATACTGAGTATGGAAATAGTATATACTCAGAAGATAACCTCGGTGATCACTCGTCTGCTGAATCTGGTACTACTCCAGTAACTGTACCTGTTCCTGCTTCTGCTCCTGCTAATGCTCATGTACTGTATAACTCTGGGTGGATCTCCTCTGCTAATCCTGGGGACATAATCCGGATCCAGGTCCTTAGGGGACATAACAAGGTACAGAAAATATAAGCCATAATAATGCAGTGAAATAGTCAATAAAATAAACAGGGTAAATATGTAACCATCTATGTGAAATATAGGTGAGAACATCACCAGTACTCAGGCTGAGACTACTACAAACTCTGTGTAGGGGAGCCGGTAGCAGTAATATCATGTAGTTGTCTAGCTCGGGGAGAGACTGAGACGCCGGCATAATATAGTCAACCTGTAGCCTGTGTGTCTCTCCAGCAACAAATGGAATAATAGAGAAACACTAAATAACCAGCTAAGTGATATGCAAGATGAGAGCAGCACTAGAACTCAGGCTGAAACCACTACAAGCTCTGTGTCGGGGAGCTGGTAGCAGTGATATCATGTGATCGTCTAGCTCAGCGAAAGACTGAGACGCCGGCATAATATATAAAATCAACCTGTAGCCTGTGTGTCTCTTCCCACCCAATATAATCATACGTCTCATGTCCATGTGGCCCCATGTCTATGTCACGCACAATCATATCTAATGCAACAAGTCATATAGTATCTAGGAACATAATGTCAATGTCAAGTCCTGTATCCTATACAGAATTACCACAAATATCTCAGGAAGATTCTATCTCATGAATAGTATCAAGTGTCCTGGGTCATCATGTACTTGGTAGGACAAGTACGAGAAAGATGGGGTCTCGGTATCCATGTCTAGATGATAATACACAACGCCGCGTACGGTGTTGGCACTCGACTATGAATCGGACGCTAAGTAAAGTCGCACGGTCCTAGGTCAAGCATGAACCACAATATATATATATATAAGCCAAGGAAATAAGTAACAAAGACTGCAAGTTTTGGTGAGGTACACTTGCATGGGGTTCTGGCTCCAACTATAGCTCTGGTCTCAGTGTGATCTGCGGGTACTACTCCGGTTGCTGAAATAAACATCACCATTAGATTCAGAAAATATCATATAGCTAGAAACGCCTGTCCTTAAGTCCAATTTGGACACAGGGGCAAAAAAGATATTTCTGGGTCAAAGCGGGGTCCACATGTGGGCCACTTTACACCGAAAAGTGTGTCAGGGACAAAGGTCTCCAAATTCATCCAACTTAGTGTCAATAAGTCAGAAATGATGATACGAATCCAACGGAACTTCCAGAATTGGATTCCGATGAGCCGATCACAAAATCGTCCGTCAAGTGGAGCCTATGGGCCCACGATACGTGATTTCGTCAACATTCTCAGAATTGAACCAAACTTGGGTCACAGGACCAGCGTATTGCTATGAGTCCGATGGCATAAGTTTCGTCTCGATCCGACGTGTGTACACAAAGTTACAGCATGTTCCAGAATGGACGGATACGGGGCGTTGTCGGCGGATACGCGTTGATTCCGGTGTGCACGCACATCCGAATCAACTTCTGCGAAATCCCATACGTCCGTATCAACGATGCGCACGTTTCGATAAAGACCGCGTATGACCAAGTCGTCCCGTTTGGCGGGGCGCACTCAGTTCCGGGGTGAATCAGGGCGTTGTTTTTTCTATTTTTGGATCGCGGTTTGCGATCACCACAGGATGCGATGCACCGAGCGGGTTGCACGGGCACCGAGAGGGTCATACAGTCTACGCGACGCAACTGACAGAATCAAAAACGGAATTACGAGGTGAGAGAAAACGTTACCTGAACAGGGCTCCAGAATCAGGGCATTTTCCCGTGTCCGCGTGTTGAGTTCGAAGTGTCCGACTCGACTGCGTCCTGTGCCGTGTCCGCATCCACTGAGCTCTAGGGTTGCCGGAGTCTGGCCGGGGCGGCTCGACGAGGGGCTGGGCGGTGCTGCGGGCAGCTCTCGGAAGGCCGGAGGCGGCGTCGGGGCTGACCGGAGTCGGCTGGGAGGAGAGAGGGGCAGCGGGGAAGAAGGGTAGGCGGAGGAGTTCCTAGGGCTGGTCGGCCGGTGGGCGAAGCGGGGAAGTGCTGGGAGGAGGGAGGAGGAGTAGGTGGTGGATCTCGGGGGTGGCCTGGCGGAGAGGAGGGTGCCGGCGGCGGAGTCTAGGGTTTAGGTGGGCTCGATCGGGGGAGAAAGGTGAGGGAGGAAGGGAATTTTATAGGGGGAGGACGGTGTCGTGGGTGGCCGGGTGAGGCGGAGAGGGAGTCGGGGTCGTGGGCCGGCGAGGCGCGGAGGGCGGCGGCTGAGCGGGGTCGGCCGGGCTAGGCGGCGCTGTGCTAGAGTTAGGTTTAGGGTTAATTAGGATTTTGTTTTTCTTTTCTTTTCTTTTTCCTTTTTATTTTCTTTTTGGAAAAAACTAGGAAAATAGGCATTTATACATGTAGAAATTTGGGCTTGGGTTTGTCCTACGATTTAGGCTGGGTCAACTCTCCTTGGGCTTGGCTTCGGCTCTCATGGGGATGTCGGACGTTTGGCACGGGTTTAATTCGGTTTAATTCTACAACAATTTTCAGGACTTTAAAAATGATTCTGGAGTCCAATAAATTCCCGAAAAATTACCCTATGTCCGGTTTTCCATTTTACACCATAAAATATTATTTCCATAATATTTTAATATTAAATAACAGAAATTAAAAATTATTTAATTATCAAAAGCCTAGGTTTTAATTACAGAAAAATCCCGAAAAATTCCAAAAAATTGTGAAAAATCTAAATTAATAATTACTGAAAATCAGGGGGCTTACACATATTATCCTTAATGCACCCATGCGCGCACATAGTATTTTGATTATGTGTTCACTTATCCTTTTTGGAATGTTTTTATCATCCTCTATGTGGTTGATCCTGGTATAGCTTGTGTTATGATTCTAAGGAAGAATGGACTTAGAAACCAGACCTCATGCTAGACGTGACCATATGCTTGATTGGCTTCATACATGGCATGAATATGTGTTAGACTCAAGATTTTCTCGGTAAACCAGACTAAGTGAATAGTGACTAACCAAATATGTGCATGACAAGCTTCGTGTTATAATGTGATCAAGATTCATGTGACACAATGGTAATGGTAATTGGACTCAAATACTCTATCCATGCTGATACTATTATTGCCTGATAAAGTTCTTGATCTAATATGCATCGAGATGTGATATATCGTGTTACGTGTTAAAATAATTATATTTAGGATGTGCATCGAGAATGCCTCTAAATTCTTGAACTCGTGATACTATAAATAGAATATTTTTCTAGCACTGCATTATATGCGATTCAAGTACCAAAGCGTGGCTAGGATATTAATTTATTGAATGTTGTATACCCGCTCGGGTGAATCCAGATTAAACTTCTATGGATTCATATCTAGCATGCCCGTACTTGTACGACATCTTAAGGAAAATTCTCATATGGTCATGCCTTGAGATTTTCGAATGCAATATAGGGTTAATTAAGCAAATTAAAAGTGGTAGTAACATAGGGAGGAAACGGTTTTCCGAGATCATGGCAACGAACCTTCCTACATCTAGTGCACTGTGGGCTGGCCACCACAGATACTGTATATCATCTGCCTTAGTAGAGTGTAATATCTGACATATTATAATATGATGAGCCACTGTTTCACTATAGGAATATTGGAACCGCTAATACCGTGTTTTTAGCATAGTGGTCCTACGGGAAACTGGTGCAACTCGTGAAATACATGTATATATTCATCTATTGGCTAGGTTAGCTCATGTTCGGCAATAGCGTGATCTGGGAATATCTATTATGAATTATTCTGAGATAACCTCAGACTGCCCAAATAGCAAGTCGTACAAGTGTTTGGTCGATTGTATAAATTGGACTTGGTTGTGGTTGTATTTCTGTTAGTAGCCTAGAAAAATGTACTATCATAGTGTGATGGATTCAACTCTTGTCCTTATTTAGTTGTAGGGTTAGGCCTTATGCTAGGATATGCCATGGACCTACGCTTTAATGCAGAACTATTAAATATTATATTTTATTGCTTAGGTTCTGTTCTTCTTTTTGTGCTTCCTTTGTGGGACTTGCTTTTTGGGGTCTAATCCTATTGGTTTTGTATGGTCAGGTTCTGAGCCAGCACCTAAGGATCCTGCATACTTTCTTCCGACTAATGGCGCATACCAGGAACATGACCACCAAGGATTACAAGTGGGTACCTTTATTCACTGCTCGTCTTTTGTAAACTATTTTTTTTGGGCGTTTAGCCAACCGACACCTTTTTGCCGACAAATCTGGACACTAGTTCCTTATATGATTGTATATATTCAGACTGCAGCTGGGTCACTGTCATGTACACTTTGATCTTGCATCTATCATATCATTATGTATTGCCAGATCTCTCAAGAATATTCTGATGTGGCGTTTGGGACGACTTACTGCTTATTTTGAAGTGTTCTATATTATTGCTTCTTGTTTGAAAGATTGAGATATATAAGTTCTTGACCCTAGGAGACTTGATTGTAGCATGCATCCCCTTGTCTGGTTATGGTCATGATCGTCGTACGTCTTCGTATTTTGGTACTGGGGCGTGACAGTACATCTTTGTTCCTTCTGGATGAACGAAATACTGAGAACTGTGGGCTTCTGACATGATTTATTGATGAAGGTCTCCGTTAGGTACACAAAGATGATTCCCAAAATAGAGTATTTCGTCACTGTGAATGCTTAGTTCTGGTCTACATCCGGTCTCACACTCTGTCCTAAGTCGTTGAAGCTTGACATCCGTAGGATGTGTTGTTCTGATCCTTTCCACTATACTGGATTGAACTTGCAAGCCAACCATCAATACTGTGTTGCCAGGCAATACTACTTCGATGTCCATATCCTGAAGATCTTCTAAAATCTCTCGCTGTGCCGTAAAAAAATACGCTCTTGCTCTCTGGCTCAAAGCATCTGTCGCGATATTAGCCTTCTCTGGATGATACTGAAGGTCAAGATCATATTTTATCATCAACTCTAGCCACCTCCTCTGCCTCATGTTGAGATCCTTCTAAGTAAAGACATACTTCAAACTCTTATAATCAGTATAAATCTCTACTCGATCTCTATATAGGTAATGCCTCCAAAGTTTGAGTACAAAGACAACTGCTGCTAACTCCAAGTTATTTGCTGGATAATTCTTCTCTTGGTCTCGAAGCTGCCGAGATGCGTAAGCTATAACCTTACCATGCAGCATAAGAACACACCATAGTCATTTTCCTGACGTATCATAATATACCATGAAACCACCTGTCCCATCTAGAAGCGTCAAAATTGGTGTCGTAATCAACTTCTGCTTGAGCTTCTTGAAAGAGGTTTGACATTCATCTGTCTAATCAAAGCTCACATCCTTACGAGTCAATTATGTCAAGGGCACAGAAATTCTAGCAAAGTTTGACATAAATATTTGATAATATCCTGCTAGTCCCAGGAAACTATGAACTTCTGCAACTGTTCTAGGTACTGGCCACATCTCAACTGCTTTTATCTTCTGGGGATCCACTTCTACTCCACCTTTAGCAATAATATGCCCCAAGTATGAAATATGATCAAGCCAGAACTTGCACTTGATGTACTTGGCATATAACTTATATTCTCTAAGGATTTGAAGAACTGCACGAAGATGTTGCCCGTGCTCTGCTTTACTTCGATTGTAAACCAAGATATTATCGATGAACACAATCACGAACTTGTCCAAGTATGGCATAAAAATACGATTCATAAAATACATAAATACTTCTGGCGCATTGGTTGCACCAAAAGGTATTACTAGAAACTCCCAATGTCCATATCTTGATTTGAACGACGTCTTGGGTATATCTTACTCTCTGAATCTGACCTGATGATATCCCGACCGTAAATAAATCTTAGAAAATACTGCTGCTCCACTAAGCTGATCAAACAAGTCATTGATCCTTGGTAAGGGATACTTGTTCTTGATGGTTACTACGTTGAGGGTACGATAATCAATACATAATTGTGACGTCCATCCTTCTTCTTCACTAGAAACATTGGGGCTCTCCAAGGCGATCCACTAGCATAAATGAATTCCTTGGTTCTTAATTATTCAATCATTTGGTATAAGACTTCCAACTCTGAAGGCGCCATCATGTATACTCTCTCTAACACTAGTGTTGTTCCTGGAAGTAGATCAATGGTAAACTCTATCTCTCCTTCTGGTAGCATGCCTGAAATCTCTTCTGGGAATACATCTGGAAACTCACTGACTACTCTGGGCAATGGTACTCCTTCTGCTACTGCCATTCTCATGATTGCTGATGGAGACTCCATCTCTCCTCTAGAAAATAAGAATTTTTCTACTTCGGGGATACCAAAGATAACCTTGCCATCATGGCAATCTATCATCGTATATCGGGAACCCAACCAATCTATTCCTAGGACGATGTTATAATCTTCCATAGAAAACTCTATCTGTCTAGCAAGAAAATCTCTCCCGCACACTATGACTCGATACAAGGTATAAACTCTATATACTCCTACTATATCATTACTAGTAAGTATATTGAGTCATACTGATAATGATTCGGGTTCTAATCCAACTCGTATCACAAATCGTGCAGACATAAAGGAATGTGATGCACCAGAATTAAACAATACTAAAGCGGAATGAGAATTAAAAAGAATAGTACCTGCCACCACCTCACCTGAAGCTAGTTGTTCCTCTATGGTGAGTACCATAGCCTAACCTTGTCCTCTCGGTGCTTGTCCTCGTTGCTACGGACCTCCTCGTCTGGCTTGTACTTAAGCTTGGGCCTGCGCATACTGCTATGGCCTCTGTTGCTGGAATACTTGAGATTGGGTCGGCAAAGGCCTCTAACCATGGTATTGCTGAACCAACGCTGGAGTCCTATAATGGGGTCCTACCAGGGAGAATATTGATGAACTAGTAATGTGTAGGAAAGATCCCACTATGTGGCATGGTGCTCCAAAAGAAAAACACAACCCTTGTGCTTTGCGGCACTCTGATAAAATGTGCCCTGGTTTTCCACAATGAGAACATCCCACTGAAGGAGATGATCTCTGCTGTCGAGGATGTGTCGGAGTTGGTCGCTGCAGCGATACAACCAAAGTTGTCTTGGTCGGGGTTCAAATCGTCAAAGCTCACACTGTTGGAGCTGGTGCTGAAGACTGGTTATAAGAACCGCCTGAAGTATGTGTCCTCTTATGACCTTTTGTCCTATACATCTCCACAATAATACATATAGTATAACATACACATATTATAGTATCATATACATATTTATTCATAACATCACATATACGTACACATATATATATAATCATGCAAGTATATATATATATATATATATATATATATATATATATATATATATATATATATATACATATATATATATATATATATATATATATATATATATATAACATAACTTATATATACACATAACATATATATATATATATACACTACTATAATTACTAGCTATTACATATGTAGAAATATAGCTACATATATAAATAACACATAGGTAAATAGATATATGATACACTAACACATAAATATATATATACATAACAATATATATATATATATATATATATATATATATATATATATATATATATATATATATATATATATATTATAATGACTAAGAACAATAGAAAATAAATCTAGAAATAAATGCACAAACACGTGGAGTGCATCACACCCGTATTCCACTAGATCTAGGATACGCATGCGACACGAGTCCACCACACATCCAAAAGTACCCCGAAGGACACGAGCAAGTCTAATATATTATTTATGAATAATACGAAGAGTCAAACACAAATCTACGTGTCCGTGTCAAAATATGACATACACAAAATTCTGTGTCGGAGGAAAAACTCCCAAATTAACACGTATCACCAAATTATTGAGATACGATCTACACGTACCCAATTGTGGACATGACACTAGCCCCAAATACATAAGCACATTCCAAATTGATCTATAGGACCAATCGACACACATAACAAGTATTAATCTCGGAATTCCCCCAAAATTGACACAAAAAGTACCATAACTTTCTCAATATGCCTCATATGAACTCAAAACCAAATCCTATGGGTAGCCTATGCATATGGGTTAATTTATCATGGTTAAATCTCAGATTTAGAACCTAAATTAAGAGAAAAAAACTGAATTATACCTATTGGGACATGGATTTCCAATGCAATCTCCAAATGTGATGAAATTGGCCTCCAACTTGTAGATCTTTGCTCCTCTTTGTAGATCCTTGCTTTCTCCTTCTAGATCCTTACTCCACTAGCCTCCAATGGTGATTTGGGAAGGAATTAGGATAAAATTTGGTAGAAAAATGATGTGGGAATGAAAAATTTTGGTTGAGGGAAATTCTAGATCTAGATTTCAAATGAAAAGAGGAGAGATAAACCTTTTCCCTCTTCTTTAATAGGCCGGCCCCTCCTTACCCCTTCCTCAAGTAACTATGTAATCCATTATACCCCTTGGGGCCTCTCATAAAGAAATAATTAAGGAGGAAAGATTTTAGTCTAATGGTTTAATTAAATTAATCATCCTCCTAATCAATGGGCTCTCTAGTTGGGCTCAATCTAACAATTAATACATGTTGGTCCATGAGTCTAAACTAAACTAGTTAGGTCCACTAACACAAGTCCAAAATAAATAAATAACATCTAACAACAATTAAATAATATAATAAATAATTATCTAACATGCACAATATTTAAATAAATTATAAAATTACTAAAATACCCTTTCCTAGAAAATATTGTAGTGACAAGTCTACCCTCCTTAAAATAATTTTGTCCTCGAAATTCAAACACAAAAACTACCCCCAAAAAATAATAGAATATAACAAAAGAACAGACTAAAGAACAGAACTTAACTATGAAAGAACATACCTCAAGGCACAAACAAATATGGATAACGCTCTCACATTTCATCCTCTCTCTCCCAGGTAGACTCCCCCGGAGAGTAATGCCTCCATGCGACGCGTACCAAAGGAATAGTCTGGTTCCTCAAGACCTTCTCTCTCCGATCCAAAATCTCAATTGGCTGCTCTGGATAGCTAAGAGTAGGGCCCACATCTATCTCCGAGTGATCCAACACATGACTAGGGTCTGCCACGTACCGTCTCAACTGCGACACGTGAAACACGTTGTGCACTCCCTCCAATGTAGGTGGCAAGTCTAATCTATAAGCAACTGTATCGACCCTTTCTAAAATAGTGAAAGGTCTAATGAATCGCGGGCTAAGCTTTCCGCCTCCACCAAAGCGAATCGTGCCTCGTGTCGGAGAAATCCTCAGAAATACCAAACCACCCACCTAGAACAAAACACCACCTTAAGAACTTAACTATAACAAACAACCAATAACATTCACAAAACAAAAATCTAAGCTATACCTCAAACTCCAAAGGTCTCCGGTGGCTATCGGCCCAATGTCGGTGTCTGTCCTACGCCACTCGAAGTCTGTCTCTGATCAACTGAACCTTCTCTGATGTATCTACAATCATCTCTGGCCCAAGCAAAACTCTCTCTCCAATATCATCACATGACAAGGGAGTACGACATCTCCGACCGTATAGAGCTTCAAAAGGTGACATCTCTATACTAGCCTGTAGCTGTTGTTGTAAGAAAACTCTACCAAATGGAGATAGTCCTCCCAAGAACCCCCAAAATCTAGTACACAAGTGCACAACATATCCTCGAGAGTCTGAATAGTCCTCTCTGACTGCCCATCTGTCTGGGGATGATATGCAATACTGAACTTGAGCTGAGTGCCCAAACTCGCCTGCAAACTCCTCCAGAAATGAGAAGTGAAACGACTATCCTGATCCGAGACTATGCTGACGTGAACTCCATGTATCCTGATGATCTGTCTCACATACATCTCTGCCATCTTCTGCGTAGACAAACCCACCTTAAAAAGCAAAAAGTGGGCCGACTTGGTCAACCTATCAACGATAACCCAAATCGCGTCTTCTCTCCTGGAGATCGTGGAAGTCCGGACACAAAATCCATAGTAATGTGCTCCCACTTCCATTCTGGAATGGGTAATGGCTGAAGTAAACCTTCTGGCCTCTACCTCTCGGCTTTTACCTGCTGGCACACTAAGCATCTGGATACAAACTGAGCCACTTGCCTCTTCATGCCATACCACCACACACACTCTCGCATATCCTGATACATCTTGTTGGCACCTGGATGTATGGAATATTGAGAGTGATGCGCTTCCTGCAATACCTCCTCACACAGCTCCCTACTAGGCACACACAATCTAACTCCATGCCGCAAAGATCCATCCTCGGCAATGGTGAAATCATCCTCCAATCCTGCTCTCACTTGAGCTTTGATGCTCCTCAGAGATACATCCTCATACTGGGCTGCTTTGATCCTGTCCATCAACTCTGGATGTATCTGTAATCCCCATATCTGTATCACACAACCAGGAACTATCACCTCAATGCCCAAGCTCTCCAAGTCCTCCAACAAATATTGACCCTGGATCAAGAACATAGCTAACAGATACCTGCTCAAGAAATCGGCAACTATGTTAGATTTTCCAGGATGATACTGCAAAAATATATCAAAATCCTTCATCATTTCCAACCACCGACGCTGCCTCATGTTCAACTCCTTCTGCGTGAAAATGTACTTCAAGCTTTTGTGGTCTGTGAAGATCACGCTCTCCGTACAAATAGTGTTTCCATAACTCCAGGGCGAAGATGACTACTGCCAACTCCAAATCATGGGTAGGATAGTTCTTCTCATGAGGACGCAATTGCATGGATGCATAGGCAATCACTTTTCTATTCTGCTGAAGAACACAACCTAAACATTTCCCTGATGCATCACTATAAATAGTGAAACCTCCAGACCTGATGGCAACGTCAAAATAGGAGCAGGCGTCAACCTCTTCTTCAATTTCTCAAAAGCAACCTGGCAATCCTCTATCCAAACAAACTCTACATCCTTCCTGGTAAGTCTGGTCATTGGCTCGGCAATCCTCGAAAAGTCTTGCACAAACTTCCTGTAGTAGTTTGCCAATCCCAAGAAACTCCTAATCTCTGCTATCGAACTCGGGGTCTTCCAAGACTCCACTACTGCGATCTTTTTTGGATCCACTGAAATACCATCACTAGTCACAACATGCCCCAAGAACTCCGCCTTGTCTAGGAAGAACTCATACTTGGACACCTTCCCATACAGCTTCTCCTTCCTCAGCATATCCAACACAATCCACAAATGCTCTTCGTGCTCCTCCGGTGTCTTCGAGTATATGAGTATGTCGTCGATGAACACCACCATGAACTTGTCAAGGTACTTATGGAATACCTTGTTCATCAAGTTTATAAATATCACCGATGCATTAGTCAAACCAAACGGCATCACCATAAACTTGTACTGACCATACCGAGTTCTAAAACAGTCTTCGGTATGTCCTCCGGCTTTACTTTCACCTGGTGGTAGCCTGATCTCAAGTCTATCTTAGAAAATACCTTGGCACCACTCAACTGATCGAACAGATCATCAATCCGTGGTAAAGGGTACTTATTCTTGATAGTGAGATTATTTAATGCCCTGCGTACCGATCCATCCTTTTTTTGGTACTAACAATACCGGGGCTCCCTACGGTGAAGAACTCGATCTGATAAACCCCTTATCCTATAATTCGTCCATCTGCTTCTTCAGCTCAACCAGCTCATTGTTGTTTACTCTATAGACATGTTGAAAAATTGGTTATGCACCTGGCACCAAGTCTATAGAGAATTTAACATCTCGATCTGGCAAAAATCTTGGCAATTCCTCAGGAAACACATCCAAGAACTCTGCTTTCAATGGATGCAGCAATTCCTTGTCTTCCACCATAGCTCCACAAATAATTTCTTCTCCCTGCTCTGCAGCTCCTCTAGCAAACTCGAACTCTGGCTCTCCTGGCGAACCAAACAAAACTCTACCTCCTCTACAATCTATACTTGCACGGTGCCTACTCAACCAATCCACCCCGAGTACAATGTCGTAACTCGAAAGTGGCATTACAAGTAGATACGCACTCAACTTTCGGCCTCCCAGAGTAACTCTTCGATCCTTGCAAATATCATTAACCAGGATAATATCTCCCCCGGTCATAATCTTGCAAGTTCTAAGCAAAGGCTCAGCTACCAAACCATGCTTCAGAGCAACAGAAATAGATATAAAACTATAGGAAGCACCACTATCAAACAAATCAAAAGCTGGAATGGAATCAAGAAGAACGGAACCTGCGATGACATCTCAGGTGGGCTCGTCCTCCTCGACGGTCATAGCAAATGCTCGTCCCTGACGTGCACCTCCTTGCTGCTGATGTTGGACATAACGCTACTGCTGGGTCGGAAGCGGTCCCCTCGGCTGTACTGCAGGTGGTCTCGTCTGTGCCCTCGGAGCTGAAGCTGCTCCCTGAACTGCACGACGAGGACACTCTCTCATCTGATGCCCTTCAGTACCACAGTACAAACTAACTCCCAACCTCTTCCTGCAAACTTTCCAGATGTGGCCGGGCTTCTTGCATAAGTGGCAGAAAGATTACTGTAACTATCTCTGCTGCTGTGGTGCCTGGTAAAATAGCGCCCTAGCTGGAGTCTGGTACTGCTGCGGCTACTAGAAAGGCCTAGACTGGAAATAAGGACGCTTGGCAGATATTGCACTGATGTTGGCCCCCAGAAAAGAATCACGGTCTCTCTTGGTCTTCAAACCCAACTCCCGCTCAACCTTGCGTGCCTCCGTAAGTATCTCCGAGTATGTCTCATAAAAAGATGGAATGAGGATCTTCACTTCCCAGTTTAGACCCTCACGAAAATGAATAGCTCGAACCTCCGACTCTCTCACCAAATACTCTGCAAATCGGCTTAACCTATCGAACTCCGCAGCGTACTCCTCCACAGATATGCTCCCTTGAATGAGGCTGTCACGTCCCAGTCCCAAAAATATACAAGACCAGGCCACGTGGCATTGGCCAGCTGACACGTCACTAAGGGTTTAACCCAATTTAATGGACCCAAAGGAACGTGCTACGCTGTCCTAAAATACTACAGTCTAATACAGGTAAATATATCTCATCCACAACAAAATATCAGGAAAAGTGCTGAATATATAGATGATAAGTCTGAAATGTCCTAAATAAATCAGATAAAGTCTGGTGGGAACAAACCCACTACAAAAAGTAAGCAAAAGTGAAATAAGATAAACTAGTGCATCGTCCTCGAAATATGTAGCTCCAACTCCAGGTGTACTCGGGCAGATTCTGATGGTAGTTCTTCTAATTACTCCTCAGTGGAATATCTCTTCTCCTATCCAGGGCCATCCGCTGTGGGGTGGGATGTCTCATCTAAACCTGGCAGGGAACCAGGTCCTCAGTGGGACGTAACAAGATACAGAAAAATAACATGCCATGTATATAAATACTGAATAAATAAAAATAGAGGGTGTGCTAGCCATCTAAGTGAATGCAATTTGAGATAACTTTAGTACATATGGGAAAGTGTGGCTAGACATATGCTGACGTAATTCATCAATCCGTAGTGACTGGCTAATATATGCCACATATGCCCCCGTTCAAGGGCACTATGCAATATACCATCTACGATGAGTATGGTCACGGGAATATATATATAACAGCCATATCACTCCGTCGAGTGCGGTATCGGGATAAAGAGGTGGGTGTTCCATACGTCTTTTAGTCGTTCTCCCCGCCCAATGTAACTAATGCCAAGTCGTAACTTTCCTGATATTGTTTTTAGCCGTGATGCACGTCGTACGTACTGGTAGCTAATCAACTACGTAAACTTGCATCCCAAAATAAAGTGCAACCTTGTTGCGTGTACCCGTGTCAGGGTCTAGGAGGATATTAGGATACCCTCATAATTGATGGTAAGTCTGTAAAGACTAGGTTAATTACATTACGTGTCAACGTACTTGTTGACGGTACCCGAGGCAGTCTCAGATACATACTGTTATATGTAAATTTACTAAAAAGAACATTAAACAGTTAATATTTAAACAGTAAAAATTTGGCAAGGTATACTTGCCTACTCCCTGATAGTGTTGAAAACCTGATCTCTCAGTCAAGTTTGAGGGTGCTTGTGACAGGGGGTCACTGACTGCTCTGAAGATGTTTTCTGTTTAAAACATACAGGGTTCGTGAATATCATGGGTATAATAGAAAAGTATATATATACTTATGTACATATATGACAATATATATATATATATATTATAGGATACACTTATATATATATAGAGTATATATACATATAGTTATAGTATATATAGTAGTATATATATATATTTATATAGCATATATATATAGTAAAGAAAAGAAAATGCAGGAAATGTAAATACATATATCTATATACTGTATATCCAGTATTATATTAGATATATAATATAAATATATGTATATATAATACCTATATAGATAATACATATAATATATATATATATATATATATATATATATATATATATATATATATATATATATATATATATATATATATAATTAAAAGGAAAGACAAGTGCAGAATGGAAGTGTATATATATAATATACTGTATTATCCAGTATAATAGTATTTATATATAGATAATATATATATACATTGATATATATATATATATATATATATATATATATATATATATATATATATATATATATATATATACATATATATATATATATATATATACATATATATATATATATATATACATATATATATATATATATATATACATATATATATATATATATATATATATACATATATATATATATATATATAATAAAATGAAAAGACAGTGCAGAAATATAAATATGTATATAAATACTGTATTATCCAGTATTAGATATATATAAATAATATGTATGACAATATATATATATATAAATAATATATATATACATAGATATATATATATATACATATATATATATAATAAAAGGAAAGACAGTGCAGAAATGGAAATATAGTATACTGTATTATCCAGTATTATGGTATATATTAGCAGTGTATATATAACCACTGATATATATATATATTAATATAATATACATACTTATATATATAATAACATATATATATGTATATATAATATCATATATACATATATATAAATAACAAATATATGCATATATAATAATAAAGAAAAATGCATAGTACATATACATATTATATATATACTTATATATATTTATTATACAATATACAATATACATATAGATATATACCTATATAAATATATATATAAATATACATAGATATATATATATATATATATATATATACATAAATATATATATACATACATAAATAATAATAATATATATACAGTATAAATATACTATATATATACAGTATATAATTATATAATATATATTATATATTTATAATATATATACAAATATATATATATATATATATATATATATATATATACATATATATTTATATATATATATATATATATACATATATACATACATATACAATATTATACGTATATACGTATAGAGAGGGTCAGGGGGTATACCTATCTGGCAGGGGGGACCCATGCGTCGTCGCCGGCGGGAGGACGGCGGCGGAGGTGGCGGTGGCTGGCCGAAGAGGCAGCAGCAGCAACTGTTGCTGTCAGTAATAGTAGCAGCAGCAGCAGCTTGCAGCAGTTGCAGCGGCGGCTGCGGCGGCGGAGGCGGCGGTGCAGGCTGTCGGGACTGCGGGGGAGGTGGTGGCGAGACGTCCGGTGGTGGTAGCGGAGGTCAGGGGTGGCGGTGGTGGCGGCACGAGGGGGGTCGGGTGGGTCGGCTGGGCTTGTGGTCGGGTGGTCGGGGAGGAGTTGCGGGGAGGCTAGCGGCCGGGGCGATGGCCGTGGGCCGGCGGGAAGGTGGTGGTCCGGCGGAGGGGAGGATGGCGAAGCAGATGGTGGTGGTGGTGGTGGACCAAGGCGGCCGGAGGGGGTGGTTAGGGGCGGCCGGGTGAGGGAGGCTGCTGTGTGTGGAGTTGGGGGTTGGGTGCTGCGGGGGCTGCCGGAGGCGGAGGCGGCGGCCAGGGAGGGTGGCGGTTGGCCGGAGGGGAGCTAGGGGAGTGGCGAGGTGGTCGGCGGCGGTCCGGTGGGCGGGGGTGGCCGGAGGTGGATGTGGGATGGGTTTGGGTTGAGGGAGGGGGCTGGGTATATATATAGGGTTAGGGTTTTAGGTATTATTGTAATTAGATTAAACTATTAGGGGTATTTAGGTAATTTGGGTTTTTAGGATATTTTTAGCTGATATTTCAGGATACCCATGCCACATGTAAGGTTTATATTAACTAACCAATGAGGTTATGCCACCTCTCATAAAATTTGCATAAAAACCCTTGAAATTTCTTGAATTGTATATAAGTCCTAAAATTGGTATTTTGCGCAATTACGCAATTTGTCTGATTAAAAACACTGATTCCTAAAAATACTAAATTGCACAGAAATGAGGGGGAAAGCTGGGGGAATGCCTAGGCAGGGGTGGGGGTGAGCCTGGGCAGGGGCAGGGCCTGGTTCTTTAGGTGATACGGGTCACCGTATTTATTAATTAATAAATACTGCGTACGGTGTTCTCTAATTATTTAGAGGCAGGTAGGGCCATAATTTTACTACAGTGTCAATATACTAATTGTAGTATATTTCAAGTAGAATATTATCGTATTTTTGTTTGGGCAAAACAGATACATGTTGGGTCTCAAATCCCTAGGGGTACAAAGATGGGTAAAGAGCAAGAAATAAAATAGGAAATAAATACGGACTTTTGTAACGATATTTGTGCGTCTCAAACGAGGCTCCAAATAAAGTATCTGGGAGTTGCACAAAGTGCAAGAAAATAGACTAACATGTCTAGTAGGGGTATGTGAACTTCGTTTAGGGATAACAGTCAGGATAATGCTCTAAATAATTGTGTAATGGACAGGTGCACAGACAATAGGATATATAAGCAAAATAAATTTAAAAAGTTGCAATAATTCTAATTAGCTAAAAATAATTTTAAAATACTGAAATCTGGTCGAGGGAGTTTACAATCTACCCTCCTTAGAATATTTCATCCTCGAAATAAAAACAGACATATAATGAGAATGAAAGATTGATTTGAAATATTTGGACATACCCTGGTCTGGAAATAGATGGGGAAACATTGTCGAATATCCTCTTCTCGTTCCCAGGTTGACTCGCCTGGTGTATGATGTTTCCATGCAATATGAACTAGAGGGATAGTCTGGCCTCACAACACCTTCTCGCTTTGATCTAGGATTTCTACGGCTCCGACAGTGATCTCAATGGTCCAGCACATGACTTGTATCCGGAGTGTACCTCCTTAATTGGATACGTGGAAGACGTCATGTACTTTTTCCAATGTCTGAGGAAGAGTTTATCTTGTAATCCATTTCTCCGATGCGTTCCATCACATCGAAGGGTCTGATGTACCTCAGGCTTTGTTTTCCTCTTCTTCCAAGTTTGATAGTTCCTCGGTAGGTGGGATCTTCAAAAATACATGATCTCCTATTTTACTCTATGTATACCCTTTATCCAAATTATAGGGGTACCGTCAGGTTTACAACTGGTCGTGCATTATTGGTAGTTCGCGATATCCAACTCAAAGTTAATATCTGTCGATATTCTCTCCTTAAATCCAATTGCTCTATTCCCAAAACTACCTGAAGTTCTCACCTATCACTTCATTCTCATGTTTGAGCCTAGGAATCAAAGTCTAGCAATCTACCTGTCTGTTTTAGCTTAGTCCTCATCATTATCTAGAGAGTGGAAAAAATAATTTAGGTTGGATACTATATGTCATCAGGTGACTAGAGGTTAACTGCTATGTTTTGCTACTCTAGATACTATTTATACCCTATCTATACTTGTATGTTCTTGTACTCCGGGTAACCTAGTAGTCTAAGGATGATGCTTCTTTTCCCATAGTCTAGTATAGCATTTGTACTTGGCTTAATCAGTCCATGTCTAAGACAACGTCGAAGTTTAGTATTGATAGTACCAAGAATCGCGCTCTCATCTCTCTTCTACAAACGACTATTGAGCATGTTTCAATAATGTTGGTAACTGGAACAATGCCTCCTCTGGTAAAAATTTTCCAGCACTTAGGTAGTGGGAAAGTGGCTAGTTTGTGCATGGCTATGAATTTACTAGATATGAAGATAGTGTAATGCCAGAAATATTGCGGTTGTGGGTAATAACGCAACTACAATGGTACCTGAAATGGGTTCACTTCCTGGTTCCTCTGCAACTGTAGCTAGTGCAAGGGTCTGCCCGTGCCTTTGTCCTTCGGTTTGATGTCTGCCTTGGTAGTACTGCATTTTCTGGGAGGCCAAGGGTGGTCCCCTCTGAAATCTTCCATATGTTGGGGGATGCTGACCTTCAGTAGAGAGCAGCACTCTCCGGGCTGGTGTTGCTGGTCCTTGCCCGTTCTGGAGTGCTGCTTCTCTGTGTTGTGGATAGTCTCTGGCCCTATGTTGACTTTCTCCATATATTAGGCATAGTCTATGCTTTCTTCGGCAGTTTTTGGCATAATGTCCCTTCCTGCCACAATAGTGACAAGTCGGAGGTTCCTTGTATTGATATGGCCCCGTCTTGTGTTGTGTCTGATTTTCCGGGTGACGGATTGGTCCTCCTGCTCCGGTCTGGTCTCTGGCTGGTATGGTTGGATTTGAGCGTCTTGCTTCTCGGCCAATGGCTTCTTGTATCCTTGCTTCCGAAAGAACTTCTTCGTAGGAAATCCTTGACTGTGCCGAGGTATACCCTTGGAGTTCGGAGGTAAGGACATGATGGAATCTCAGGGCCTTCTCCAGCTCGTTGGGTATCAGGTTTGCACCGAATTGACTTAGTCGACTAAACTCCGCGTCGTAGGCGTCGACGGTCATGTCTCCTTGTTCCAAATGCAGGAACTGGGAGTACAGATCATTTCTGACTGTAGCTGGAAAGTATTTTGCATGGAAGTGCTCCAGGAATTGCTTCCAAGTATGATTTTTGCCGATGCTGCGCTCTATGGAGTCCCACCAGTGATGGACGTTGTCTTTTAGTTGGGCCTTTACTGCGGTCATCCATAGGTCGGGGTGAATCTGTGATCCTTCTAGCAGCATTTCCGTGTTGGAGATCCAGTCTGAGATCTCTTCCGGAGTTTCATTGCCAGAAAAGGTTCTCGGGCTCATTCGGCGAAATCCTTGAACAGTGTTAGGGGGTTGGACAGGTGCTAGTGCCGGGGCAGTTGTCATCTCCAGAGCTATTATCAATGTCTGTCTCAGGGCTTCAGTTTGTTGCCACTGAGCCTGTCTTAGGGCTTCAATCTGTTGCCACTGAGCCTGCAACAGGGTTTGGAAATATTGGAACATCTGGGTTTGTCCCTCAAGCTGTGGCATCAGGGCTGAGAGGGCTGGAGGTGGAGGCAAAGGTGTCTCCGCCTGCGGTGTTGGTGCTTGGGAAGTTTGCCCTTTTTGTTGCACTGGTGCTGTCTCCTGGGTAGGGTCCTAGGGAAGGTACGGGGTCATTGGATTGACCAGCATCCTTCTTGGGGATTGGTCTCTCGGAGGGGTTGGAGTCCTTTGGACATCTAGCGATGGGTCTGTTGCTTGGTCAGCCCCATCAATCGCGTGTCCACCGGGTATGTCCATATTTCTGAAGAAGATAGAATAATTAGAAAAGTACGAAGGAATTTAATAATTGATAATCAAGCAGGATGAAAATTTTAAGGATATAGTCAGTGTGGATGAGACCTAGTATTCCTATCCTATAGCAGGCTTGCTGAGCATGTTATCATGCTACTAGCAATTAACTGGACCTACATGGGCCACCACTAAAACTATGTCATGCCCCAGTCCCAAAAATATACAAGACCAGGCCACGTGGCATTGGCCAGCTGACACGTCACTAAGGGTTTAACCCAATTTAAGGAACCCAAAGGAACGTGCTACGCTGTCCTAAAATACTACAGTCTAATACAGGTAAATCTATCTCATCCACAACAAAGTATCAGGAAAAGTGCTGAATATATAGATGATAAGTCTGAAATGTCCTAAACAAATCAGATAAAGTCTGGTGGGAACAAACCCACTACAAAAAGTAAGCAAAAGTGAAATAAGATAAACTAGTGCATCGTCCTCGAAATATGTAGCTCCAACTCCAGGTGTACTCGGGCAGATTCTGATGGTAGTTCTTCTAATTCCTCCTTAGTGGAATATCTCTTCTCCTGTCCAGGGCCATCCGCTGTGGGGTGGGATGTCTCATCTAAACCTGGCAGGGAACCAGGTCCTCAGTGGGACGTAACAAGATACAGAAAAATAACATGCCATGTATATAAATACTGAATAAATAAAATAGAGGGTGTGCTAGCCATCTAAGTGAATGCAATTTGAGATAACTTTAGTACGTATGGGAAAGTATGGCTAGACATATGCTGACGTAATTCACCAATCCGTAGTGACTGGCTAATATATGCCACATATGCCCCCGTTCAAGGGCACTATGTAATATACCATCTACGATGAGTATGGTCACGGGAATATATATATAACAGCCGTATCACTCCGTCGAGTGCGGTATCGGGATAAAGAGGTGGGTGTCCCATACGTCTTTTAGTCGTTCTCCCCGCCCAATGTAACTAATGCCAAGTCGTAACTTTCCTGATATTGTTCTAAGCCGTTATGCACGTCGTACGTACTGGTAGCTAATCAACTACGTAAACTTGTATCCCAAAATGAAGTGCAACCTTGTTGCGTGTACCCGTGTCAGGGTCTAGGAGGATATTAGGATACCCTCACAATTGATGGTAAGTCTGTAAAGACTAGGTTAATTACACTACATGTCAACGTACTTGTTGACGGTATCCGAGGCAGTCTCAGATACATACTGTTATATATAAATTTACGAAAAAGAACATTAAACAGTTAATATTTAAACAGTAAAAATTTGGCAAGGTATACTTGCCTACTCCCTGATAGTGTTGAAAACCTGATCTCTCAGTCAAGTTTGAGGGTGCTTGTGACAGGGGGTCACTGACTGCTCTGAAGATATTTTCTGTTTAAAACATACAGGGTTCGTGAATATCATGGATATAATATAAAAGTATATATATACTTATGTACATATATGACAATATATATATATATATATATATATTATAGGATACACACATATATATAGAGAGTATATATACATATAGTTATAGTATATATATATATATATATATATATATATATATATATATATATATATATATATATATATATATATATATATATATATATATATATATATATATATATATATATATATATATATATATATATATATATATATATATATATATATATATATATATATTTATATAGCATATATATATAGTAAAGAAAAGAAAATGCAAGAAATGTAAATACATATATCTATATACTGTATATCCAGTATTATATTAGATATATAATATAAATATATGTATATATAATACCTATATAGATTATATATATATATATATATATATATATATATATATATATATATATATATATATATATATATATATATATATATATATATATATATATATATATATAATAAAATGAAATGAAAAGACAGTGCAGAAATATAAATATGTATATAAATACTGTATTATCCAGTATTAGATATATATATAAATAATATGTATGACAATATATATAAATAATATATATATACATAGATATATATATATATATATATATATATATACATATATATATATATATATATAATAAAAGGAAAGACAGTGCAGAAATGGAAATATAGTATACTGTATTTTCCAGTATTATGGTATATATTAGCAGTGTATATATAACCACTGATATATATATAGTAATATAATATACATACTTATATATATAATAACATATATATATGTATATATAATATCATATATACATATATATAAATAACAAATAAATGCATATATAATAATAAAGAAAAATGCATAGTACATATACATATTATATATATACTTATATATATTTATTATACAATATACAATATACAATATACATATAGATATATACCTATATAAATATATATATATAAATATACATAGATATATATATATATATACATAAATATATATATATACATACATACATAAATAATAATAATATATATACAGTATAAATATACTATATATATACAGTATATAATGATATAATATATATTATATATTTATAATATATATACAAATATATATATATATATATATATATATATATATATATATATACATATATATTCATATATATATATATATATATATACATATATACATACATATACAATATTATACGTATATACGTATAGAGAGGGTCAGGGGGTATACCTATCTGGCAGGGGGGACCCACGCGTCGTCGCCGGCGGGAGGACGGCGGCGGAGGTGGCGGTGGCTGGCCGGAGAGGCAGCAGCAGCAACTGTTGCTGTCAGCAACAGTAGCAGCAGCAGCAGCTTGCAGCAGTTACAACGGCGGCTGCGGCGGCGGAGGCGGCGGTGCAGGCTGTCGGGACGGCGGGGGAGGTGGTGGCGAGACGTCCGGTGGTGGTGGCGGAGGTCAGGGGTGGCGGTGGTGGCGGCACGTGTCATGCCCCGATCTCCCGCAGGCAAATCGGCCGTTCCCGCTAGGCGGGAATCACCCTCGCCAGCGCTCCCGCGGAACGATCGCTTAACCCATCCGGGCGTGATGCCGCACGAGCGTGATCCACGCCCGTACAAGGCCATGGTTCATTGGCTGGGGGCAAGAGTTCTAAGCCACAAAGTCGTACAGATTGTCCGAGTGCAGCTGAGTCATGAACGCATAGGCGATTGGTAACAGGTTCACTGAGTCGACACATATAGCGGAAGCATTGAAACACAAGTTGAAGTAAAGCAAGCTCTTTTATTGATATAAACTTGTGTTACAGGCGGCATATAGCCGAGATTACAAGTCGCTCAAGCCTCTCTCTCTGAAACAGTAAAAGCGTGCCAAGTGGCTACAACTGTGAAATGGTTGTACAGGCGAGTTCGGGCTATGTTCACAACATTATGTCTTGTATACGTGCTTCAGTTTCGGACGCACCGTTGCTTCGGAGTGTTGTCCACGCCTTAGCACGTACGTTGGAGGCATCCACACCGAACAAGGTTCTCCCGCACCCTGCATATCAAACTGGTGGATTATCAGTACATTGAATGCACTAATGGGGAAGCTACTCGCCCGCTCGACAAATTCAAACACGTAATACAGGTTCCATGCACAACTATTAAGTTGTCTTTCTAGTTGCCTTAGGATCAGTTTCATGCAAATATTGAATAGCCTAATCCGTATGGCAGTGCGCCGTGCGACATGAGAGGAAACACGGCGAGACTTATCAACTTACCATCTCCTTCCCTGTCCAAGGCAAATATTGAGGCAACATTGTTAATTCAAGCAGGGGCATGTATAAACATTCAGAGGCATAGCATATGCAAACACGAGGGTCATTTATAACATGATCGTTCAGGTGTTTAGTTGTTTATTGATGCGATGCAGTGACTCGCACGCGGATAGCCGCTAAGCGAGGATGACTTATCTATATGAACAAGAGTCGCTGGCATAGCCATAAAGGACCAGTTATAGTCTTGAACAAGGATGGAGAGCAACAAAGATGCAGTGGTGGTTGCAGACCATCCTGTCCAGATGCAGTAGACTATCGTGCAGTTCGTTATAGTCTTGAACAAGGATGAAAAGCAACAAATATGCAGTGGTGGTTGCAGACCATACTGTCCAGATGCAGTAGACTATCGTGCAGTTCCATCCGGATCGGAACGGTCCCAGTGCCCCGATGACCGCCCGTGGAACTATGCCTCGTTTCCAAGTTGTCCGCGACATGCAGGTCAGGGTCTCGGTCTGGTACAGGAACAAGTTTGATGCAGTATATGTATATATTAAACAAGTCTGGTATGGAACGAGTTCGAGGCAGTATATATACAGAACTTGTTGAGGCAGGATTCAGTGATTCAGTAGGGCTTGTCAGGCCAGTTGATTCAGTAGTTTGCTCCACGAGCTGTGATTCAGTGATTTATTCAGTCAGGGTGCAAATTCCCTGGTTCGGGAATTGCCTTGGTGACCTAACGGTCCCGGATACTTGCAGGTTCATTCAGGCACGGAACGACTACGTAGTAGTCTCCCGGGATTTGGATGAAAATATGACAACGTACAAGCAGACAAGCATGCGTTTCTAAGGAACATAAGTAAACACGTTTGCTCGGACCCGAAGGTAAGCCGAGAGATGAAATCGTTAGGGACTTAGCATGCGAGGGTCTGAACATATAAGCAGTATTTCATTTCCATATTCTAGCAAGCAATATGAGTTGGGATTATTCCCTTAGCTAGGTGCGTTGGATTTATTAGCATGCAGGGGGTGAATCACCTAGCGACTAGCATGAATATTCTAGATTTTATGTGTGCTGGCTAAGCAAAGACAAGTTCACCATAGCCACCCACCTTAGCGATGATTCGCCTCGGTAGAGCGATACGCCTGAGCGAGCCTCTGAAAGCCTAAGCTGAATCCGGTAGGGACAAGTCTGGATATCCTTTGCTTCTTGATCGAGGCAAAGCGGGTCGGGACAGCTGCACTATTATCGATTGAGTCGGCAGTCCGCTTGAGTAGAACGGGGTGTTACAGCACGAGGGGGGTCGGGTGGGTCGGCTGGGCTTGTGGTCGGGTGGTCGGGGAGGAGTTGCGGGGAGGCTGGCGGCCGGGGCGGTGGCCGTGGGCCGGCGGGAAGGTGGTGGTCCGGCGAAGGGGAGGATGGCGAAGCAGATGGTGGTGGTGGTGGTGGACCAAGGCGGCCGGAGGGGGTGGTTAGGGGCGGCCGGGTGAGGGAGGCTGCTGTGTGTGGAGTTGGGGGTTGGGTGCTGCGGGGGCTGCCAGAGGCGGAGGCGGCGGCCAGGGAGGGTGGCGGTTGGCCGGAGGGGAGCTGGGGGAGTGGCGAGGTGGTCGGCGGCGGTCCGGTGGGCGGGGGTGGCCGGAGGTGGATGTGGGATGGGTTTGGGTTGAGGGAGGGGGCTGGGTATATATATAGGGTTAGGGTTTTAGGTATTATTGTAATTAGGTTAAACTATTAGGGGTATTTAGGTAATTTCGGTTTTTAGGATATTTTTAGCTGATATTTCAGGATACACATGCCACATGTAAGGTTTATATTAACTAACCAATGAGGTTATGCCACCTCACATGAAATTTGCATAAAAACCCTTAAAATTTCCTGAATTGCATATAAGTCCTAAAATTGGTATTTTGCGCAATTACGCAATTTGTCTGATTAAAAACACTGATTCCTAAAAATACTAAATTGCACAAAAATGAGGGGAAAAGCTGGGGGAATGCCTAGGCAGGGGTGGGGGTGAGCCTGGGCAGGGGCAGGGCCTGGTTCTTTAGGTGATACGGGTCATCGTATTTATTAATTAATAAATACTGCGTACGGTGTTCTCTAATTATTTAGAGGCAGGTAGGGCCATAATTTTACTACGGTGTCAATATACTAATTGTAGTATATTTCAAGTAGAATATTATCATATTTTTTTTGGGCAAAACAGGTACATGTTGGGTCTCAAATCCCTAGGGATACAGAGATGGGTAAAGAGCAAGAAATAAAATAGGAAATAAATACGGACTTTTGTAATGATATTTGTGCGTCTCAAACGAGGCTCCAAATAAAGTATCTGGGAGTTGCACAAAGTGCAAGAAAATAGACTAACATGTCTAGTAGGGGTATGTGAACTTCGTTTAGGGATAACAGTCAGGGTAATGCTCTAAATAATTGTGTAATGGACAGGTGCACAGACAATAGGATATGTAAGCAAAATAAATTTAAAAAGTTGCAATAATTCTAATTAGCTAAAAATAATTTTAAAATACTAAAATATGGTCGAGGGAGTTTACAGAGGCTCTCAAACTGTCTCCCCAAGTCTAGCATGTATGCCAGAGCGAAGAACTTCTTCTTGAAGAGGTCCTTGAATACCTCCCAAGACTGTTGTAAACCCCTTCATGGGGCGTGACAACTGTCATGCGTCAACAAGAATCGGCTCATTCCTGAACCAGGTGCGGGCGACATCGAACAGTTGAAGTCCTACCGCCTCAACCTTCAGATCCTCAGAAAGATGGGACACCCTCATAAGACGCTCAATATCCTCGAGTCAATCATCAACATAAATGATGCCCTCCGTCCCCTTGAAGACCCTAGGCTCCAACTTCTTGAAGTCCTGAATATTGCCTGGCCGAAGCTGAGCAACCTGAGGAGCAACCTGCTGCTGGACCGGAACTTTCCTCTCTACTACGGCACGAGCAAGCTGATGAGCACTCTCGATGCCCTATCGTAAAACGTCGGTCTGCCTCTGATGTGCCTCAAACTGAGCCCTTTGTGCCTCCAGCAT
>JAYESA010000006.1:173593769-173608769 GCA_036927795.1 Iris macrosiphon | reverse complement strand
TTGATCGAGGATCAAAGTAGATATTGAATCAAGATTTTAGGGATATAAGTTCGACATTGAAGGAGAACAAGCAGTAGCATGATTGAGACATCTAAAACACATTGGTAAACCCCCACACTTCTGAATTTTCAAACCTGCATGGGCCACCACCTAAGCCGTGTCACACCCCAAAACCAGAATAATGGAGAGCAGGGCAGACAAAGCAAGCTACGTATACCAAATTATCCCGAGATACGGTCATGGTTGTCTAGACATGTGAGGGTTTACTCTATAATCCATCAGGAAATCCTAGGTCAAGAATCCTAGGTGTCTCAATCTTAAGCAAACAACAAGTTTACAAGATGTATAATCACCAACATATAATAGTAAAGCCTCCCAAACTATACATACCCATATGATCATAAAGCCAGTTAAAAAATAAAGAACTAGCAGAGTACAATATTACATGATCAGCTCTAACTATAGTCTAGAATATGCTTTACAAGTAGGCCCACATGCTAGAATGTCAAGTCCTAAAACAAGAGCTAAACACGTGCTTGGTAGCTAAACGCCTCAAAAGAATAATGCACAAGATCAAGTGGGTGAGGAAGAAAAATCCACTAATGTCCTCGGGTTCTCCTAGTATTCACCATCTTGAGGCGGGAAGTATGGGAGATGCTGCAGTCCTGCTCCGAAATATGGCCATACAAAGCTAGTGGGGTCAGACCCCAAAACAGCAAGTACCATAAGGGAGCCAAACATATGAACTAAAATCAGCATATAAACAAATCAGTAAAAATACCAGGTAAAGTAACAGCTAAACAGATCTGGAATATATAAACAAGGATATCTGGAATCAGTACTCTGGTTATCATCTCCGAATCAGTTGCTAATAAAATCAGGATGGGACGAGACTAGACTGGAAATACAAGCGATCATGGCCAATCATGCCTTATGGCTTGCTATCATTAGCTAACTAGGGTTAACACATGCAGTTTAAGATTTCTTATAGCCACATGCCCTGCAGACTATCCGTGTTATCCAAACAAACAGGTACATAGTATAGATTTATCAGATATAATCATTTCTTATCTTTTCTGATAGTGCAACACTCGTCGGTGTGCTGGAAGTTTGTCCCTCACGACGGAGAGCTCCAAATCCATCAAGTGTCGCTAGGATACCGAAATTACATGTAGCTATGAAGTCTCTCTAGATGCTTTTCTAGATTATAATTCTAGTTATTAGCCTGGACAATTATCAAGAATTTTTGACCGTGGTGCTCAGGAATCTGCCTGAGAAATGACGCAAGATAGGATAGTAACTTGACGGGTACAATCAAAATCAACCACATTAATACAGGTCATACAATACAAGTGCTACTAATAGCCTTGATCAGGACAGTTACATGAATTCTCAAGTCAGTAATGCGCCACATTGAGCCACTATCAGGATTTTCAAGATCATGAGTATCAGGATTATTAGGATTAGGAGTATCGGGGTTATTAGTACATGATCAGGATTATCAGTATAGTGTCAGGATTATCAGTTCATAATTAGGATTATCAGGAGTTCATTTATAGTATATAATCACTAGATCATGTTAGGAAATCAAGATCAATATCAAGAGTGTTATATTCAGAAAATAGCCAGATTAACTAAAATAAAGGGATAAAAGAGAATCAGGTAATCATCAAGAGTTAAGCATATAAAGAGAATACTGGCATATAATTGCATAAATTAATAATTCAGGGTTGGCGCATAAAATCAGGCAAAAAAGTAACATCCGTGCATAATAAGCCAAAAATTACTATTGGCGCATAAATGGCCAAAAATAGTTTTGGCACACAAATGGCCAAAACGAGTATTGGCGTACAAATGGCCAAAAATAGCTTTGGCGCACAAATCACTAATCCAGACAGTTTTGGCGTACTTTGGTACAAAAGTGCTCCGAGAAAATATGGCGCATAAATCATACTAAAGTGCACTTTTAGGACCTTGGCACACAATGATAGAAGTGCACGAACCAGGAGCTTGGCGCATAAAACTATCATTGGCGCACAAATGAAAGTAACCAAGCTATGAACTTGGCGCACTTTTACCAAGTATGTCAGTAGTGAGGTTTGGCGCACAAACAAGCGCAGAAAGGTCTACTAAACGATATAACACAAGTTTCAAGACATGGCACAGCAGTCGAGACAACTCTGTAGTCGAGAACACAATTTTCAAGAATGGTCAAAAGTCATTGCTTAGTCTTTAAGTAATACGAAGGGCTACAAAGTGCACCATCTCTGAAGAATATCATATAGTACGCCACACAGCAAAGTGCGTTATTCTCCAGAAGGGACAAAGTGCGCAGGTAAGGAAAGTTCACTAAAGTGCGCCAACTCTACAATAGCTGCAAAGTACACCAACTAGGCTTTTTAAGCAGTGTCGTACATTCTTGATGACTTGCAGACTCATTCAAAAGTGTGCCAAGTAGGATTGTTGTACTTTTGAAGGAATTGCCTTAGTATAAAACGTACATAGGAGTAGAGAAGTGTGCCCAGAGTACTTAACATATCTTGGCATACTTTCTAAGAAATTTGTGAAACACACACAAGTGCGCTCACTAAAACTTCGTTATATGTGACAAGGGTTCCCTGCGTACTTTTGTATGTATTCTCAGGCCAACTTTACATTCTCTGACTTATTGTTTTCGGGCTCCATGAGCAATCCAATTCAAGGAAAATAAAATCATTAATGAGACAAGTTCTAAGTATTACCCAAAAATAAAATTGATCAAATGATAACAATAAGATATACTAAGAATCAAAGCAAGATCCAAGGTTGTTCCTTCTCATAGTATCTATATCAGAATATGGATATGTATTTTATACTGCATATTTTATTTTTCTGGATTTTGTGGGATTTTAAAAACTTAGAAAATTGAAACTTTATTACCTGACCGGTATACCAATGGTATACTACAGTATACCGATGGTATACTGTCCGACAGATATTTATTTTACTTTTTGAGATATTTTTGAGATCTTCTCTATAAATAGTACTTGATTTGATTTGATTTCTTTCTTTTCTCTCTCTCTCTCTTCTCTCCACCCTTTCTCTCTTGATCTTGGATCTTGGTCTTGAGACCTGGAGTGTGGTTTCTGAACCCCTTCGTGGTGGTGGACTAGAAGGTTGAGGCTGGAAGATCGCTGTAGGCAAGTGCATCTTGCCGATTCTATGAACTTTTCCTTACATTATGTTATTTTCTTTCCTGGAGATTTGGTTGTTGATTTTTAGCTTAGACTAGATTTACTATTATTGTTCATCTCATGATTTTTAGCCTTTTGACCCTCTCAATTTTGATTTCTGGTTGAATCTTATCCGGACCCTTTTTGGTAACTCGGTAACGAAAATGGTACCGAAATCAGATCTGACTTTGGCCTAGTTTTTTCTTGGAAACCGGCATACCGACGGTATACTGTATACTAACGGTATACCGATTTTGATCGACTTAGATTCTAGATATTTTCTATGAACCTTATCGACATACCGACGGTATACCGATTCTTGCCGACATTATTAACCGACTTCAGGATATTATCTCAGGACCAGCATACCGACGGTGTACTGGTATGTACTGACGATGTACTGGTATATACCGACGGTATACCGATTTGTTGGAATCGAAAATCTGCTTTCCTTTTTGGTAGCTTTAGACCGACATATCAACGGTATACAAATTTATTATAAATTTTAGCTGTTGTGTTTTTATTGTCTAAGGACCGGCATACTGACGGTGTACTGGTATATACCGACGGTATACCGATTGTGCTCTCTTTTTTATATGCGTTCTGTTCTTGTGATATTCATTGTTCTTGCATGGTGCTTATGTGTAAATTGCTTCACCCTGTTAGTTGTACATCGGTAAGTGATTAGGGACTAGGATCGACTTGGAAAGATCTATAACCCCGGTCCTTATTTGGTTTAAGGGTTATAGTATTGTCCTCGAGAAGTTCCCAAGTTTTCTTATTGTCATAACCCGCACCCGAAAAATCAGGCATGAGTCGTGGGTACGTCCAGCCTACGCCGCAGCATCAGCGGTAGAACGATGTCTAGGTCTACTATCTAGTTAACAATCTCATACAACAATATAAGTACCTGCCAAGATCTCAACTCCAAACGGAGGAACAATATGATAAAGATAACACAATTACTCAATCACGATCTAAGCACGATAAGATAACAAGAAAGTCTAACAAGTACAAAGTCTAAAGAACAACTACTACTAAGGACATCAACAATAATAATAATAATAACAATAATATCCTGAATCAAATACAATACAAGGTCTCAAACCAAAAGCTGGGGATAAATTCGGTACCAAAAATTAATAAATACAACTGAGGTCCTACCAACCCGGAAATTACTCCTAAACTAGGGGGTCCTTGTCTACACCATCGACAGGCTGGGGTCCATAAAATGTTGGACATTAATCTTCCGGATCCTCTGAAAAATATATCCAGTCAGGATTGGAGCAAGTACACCTCTAACAACAGTTTCAGTTAAATGATAAAAACTATAAGCAGTTGTAGTAAGTAGCACAAGGTGAAGGAAATCAAGTATGAACAAGAATATATATATATATATATATATATATATATATATATATATATATATATATATATATATATATATATATATATATATCAACTGGTGCATAAAGGTAAAGATGCATAAAAATCAGAAGCAAGATAATAATGACTGCAGGATACAAGAAATCTAAACTAAGAGCAAGTGTGTGCACAATAACGTGAAGTGAGTCCAGCAAGAGTAAATATAATGAGTCCAGTCCATAAAGTATAAGTGAGACCAGTCAAGAAGTGTAAGTGAGTCTAGACTAGAAAGAATAAACTAGTGTCTCTGAAATACCTGTTTCGACATGTAAACGGCTAGGGGTAAGTAAGGCTCACCGCACACTGGGTGTGCGGCTGCTATCATTCCAAATTAGACCAGATGGAGTGATTCAAGATTTGGGAATGTTTACATGTCTACTCGAGTATTTCTCTGCCCCGACTAGTACAAGTGAATCCAAGACCCGACACGTAAAATAAATATGAGTCCAGCCAGAAACATGAGTGATGCCTGTAGTGAGTCATGATGTGATGCCAGTAGGTGATTCCAGAAATAGAGGTCAAAACATAAAATATATGTGTCGCAAGTAAATGAATCTAGAAATACTAGTCAGTGTCATGCCAGGAAATCAGATAATACTATACTAGAACCTAAATCATAATAATTATCAGATAATAAAAACTATCAGAGAATGTACTCGCTTGACGTCCTGAGCAATTGGCGATGATCGAGGTCTGAACTGGCATCGCAAGGACCTATTACGAAAAGTAAAGTTAAACGGGGTTCTAAAGTGTCTACAGATATAAAATAACTAAAAATAAGCCTCTAGGGTTGTTCTAGGTCAAACGGGCCAAACCGGTGAAATCTGGGTCAAAAAATTAACTTGGGGTCCAAAAAGTCAACTTTAGGCCGAAACTAGGTCAAAGGTTGACTTTGGCGGCCAACCGGGTCAACTACGGTCAACTCTAGGTCAAACTAGGGTGCCCCTAAAATTCTAGGTCAAAACTAGCTCATTAAGCTAGTAAACCCTCAAACTCGCCTCTTTGAGATACCGGGATACCTTCGGTATCTGATATCTCAACCTACGCTATATACCCCATCTAAACCCACTAATACATATCCTAATACGTATATATATATATATATATATATATATATATATATATATATATATATATATATATATATATATATATATATATATCACTAACTCCATACCTAGGCATAAGCCCAATACCTCGCCCCGATACCCAATACCTTGAGTATCTCAAGGTATTGCGATACCTCGCCTTACCCCTCTCTACTCTAACTAACTAGCTAACTATCTATATATATACTTACATATACTACTATATATATATATATATATATATATATATATATATATATATATATATATATATATATATATATATATATAACCTAGTATTTAGGCTATACCTCAATACCTTATCTCTGATACCTCACTACCTTCAATACCTTGATATCTCAAGGTATTCAGATACCTTACCTTACTCGTCTTATCTTACTAACTAACCTATGTATATACTTATCTATACCTATATATATATATATACCTCTAACTATCTATCTATGTAATTATATATATATATATATAAGGGGGGGCTATTGCCACTACCACTTACTGCTGCTGCCATTGCAAACTGCTGCTGCCAAGTGCTGCTGCTGCTTCTCTCTCTCCCTCTCATCTCTATCTCACTCTCTCTTCCTCTCTCCCTCACTCTCTCACTTATATATATATATATATATATATATATATATATATATATATATATATATATATATATATATATATATACACTCACACCATATGTGTATATATATATACACACCCACATACATATACATATATCTATAGATATATACACTTACACATTCACATACATGTATATATATATATATATATATATATATATATATATATATATATATATATATATATATATATATATATATATATATACATACATTCACACACACACACACACACACACACACACACATATATATATATATATATATATATATATATATATATATATATATATATATATATATATATATATATATATATATATATATATATCTACACTTACACACACACTCACTTATCCACACACTCAACTCACACAAACATACACTCACACACCCATATCTATATATAAATACACATACACATATAAACACACACCCTCAAACACAACCACACTCACTCACACACTCACACTCACAACTGCACACACTCACCCTCACACAACCACACACAAACAAATACACATATACACATCAATATACACACACACACACACACATATACAAATATCTACATTTATATATATAAATATAAACTCAAAAATTCTAATACACACTCCCCAAGGCTAAACCAACCTGCACACAAGCCCGAAACCTATAAACCAAGTCGAAATGGCCATTTGGTCATTTTGACGAACACGTGGAGTGCGGCTCGCGATACTTCATGAAATGCACACCAAACCTACTCGAAATTGACCCAAAATTTACCTACGAGTTCTAATCGATGTCTAAAATCTCACATAAATGCTAACTCTCCGATTCTAGGTCCATGTCAAAATTCCACATGCATGTGGAACCCATGTCGAAGGAAAAAATTTCAAATCGCCCGAAACGCCCAAAACTCCACGATACGATCTCACATGTCCGAACGGGGACACGTACCTACCCTCAAGATACCCAAACACGTCTTCCTAGGTCCGTCTAACCTAGGACAACACCTAAAATTGGGCTAATCTCGGATTTTATCCAAAATTGACACAAAATCCTATGCCAAAGTCTCCAAACACATCCAAACAAGATCCAACTTCCTCCCATGGGTAGTCCTAAGGTCTAGGAAGGTTCTAAACTACTAATTACACTATATTAGAGTAATCGCTAAGAGGAAAGTTAGAGTTTACCGCTTGGGAGTTAGAATCCCAAGGCCAAAGTCTCCAAAAATCTCCAAATCCACCACACCAAGCCTCCAAGCCTCCAAACCAAGCTTCTACACCAAATCTAGGCTCTATAAACCTAGATTAAAGGAAAATTAAATGTTAGGGTTTGCATTAAATAGGGAAGTAATTGAAGAAAGAGAGGGAAGGTGAAGAAACTTACTTGGATTTGAGAAAAATAAATGGAGAAGTGAAGAAAGAGAATGAAGAGAAAAAAATAAAGAAGAAGAAAATGGGAAGGAAAGGGTGGTGGCCATGTATAGAAATAGGGTTAGGGTTAGGGTTTGAGTTGGGTACAAAGTCCAAAATATCCCTCAACTTAAGTCATGCTAATTAGGGTTTGGATTTGGGGTTCCAAATACACTCTAACTAAATCCTAATCACTCCAACTAACTAATTAGAATATAAATAACTACTCTAAACCAATAAATAAGTTTGACAAGGGTGTTGGTTGGGTCTGGCAAGGGTCCACTAGGGTCTGATATGGGTCCAAACTAGCCAAAATCCTAAAACAACTAATAAAAATAAATACATACATCTAATTAAATATTAATACAAATATTTATGATAAATACACAATTTACCAAATTAAAATAAAAAATAAAAAAATATCCTGTCCTGGAAATGGGGTAGTGACAAGCCTATCCTCCTTAGAAAATTTTGTCCTCGAAATTTAAAGTCGATCGCACTTCTTCTAGGTCAAACCCCCAACAATCATAGTTAAGAAATTCTATCTAAATAACATGCAAGACCATGATCATACTGGTCGTGTTATCACAGTCTCAATAAGGGTCACTATACTATCTACCACAGCACAAAAGAAAAGGCTAACAAGTACTAATAAAGTACACCACAAAAAATAGAAAAGACAGGAAGAAGAACAAAAAGAGACAGACCTGCTAACCCGACACCCGTAGTATTGGCCTCCTCGACCGTCAACGCAAAAGCCCTGCCCTGCTGGGTATCTCCCTCTACTGGTGCGAGGCATAATGCTATGCCACAGGTGGCCTAGCTCCAACTCTCCGATCCTGTGCTCTACCAAATGGAGGTGCAATGGGTCAATCTCACATCTGGTGAGTAGCGGATCCACAGAACAGACACACCTTCAGCCTTCTCCTATAAACATCCCAAGTGTGTCCTGTCTTCATGCAGTAAGCACAAGTGGGCACTCTCTGATCCTGACCCTGTTGCCCCGACTGCTGCGCTGTCTTCTGTACATATGGACGCTTAGCCGGTCCCGCACTACCACTCACACTACCAGAATCATTCCTGCCTCTCTTGAACTTGAGCTCCAAGTCATCCTCTGCCCTCTGAGCGTCCCCTACGATCTGCTCGAAAATTGCCTCACGGTCGCTCCTAGTCAAAGACTTGACCGCCATGACCAAGCCCTTGCGAAACTTTCTCGCCTTTGCTACCTCACTCAAGCCCTCTACAAATCTGCCCAGACGACAGAACTTTGCTGCATACTCGTCCACCAGCATGCTCCCCTGGACGACTGCCTCAAACTGGCTCTCTAAGGCACTGAGAGCCACATCTGGGAAAAACTTCTCCTTAAAAAGCCTCTTAAAAGCCTCACAAGTAAGCCCTAGTGCCACGATCCCCGTATCAGTGTGATACCACATCAAAGTGAGATCGAACATCTGACTGCCCGCTGCCTCTATCTGCATGCTGTCTGGAATCTGTGCCAGCCTGAAGATCCCCTCAATCTGTTCTATCCAGTCATCCGCGTACATGATTCCCTCTCTACCCTTAACTCCTTGGGCCACATCCTCTGGAAGTCAATGATGCTGCCCGGCCTCGGATGTTGTGCCTGCTTTGCCTGTGGCTGGATCTGAGCCACTCTGTCTACTGTCGTCATGGCCACCTGGTGGATACTCTCAATGCCCAGCCTCATCACATCCATTTGGCGGTGCTGCGCATCAATCATCTCCCTGAAGAACGCAAACAACTGCGCGGCGTCTACTGGTGCAGGAGGTGGTGGAGGAGGTACCACCGGAACAACTGGGGTAGTCCTCGGATCGACATGTGGAGAAGGATCCCCGAGAGAAGCAGATGCTCCATCAACCGCATGAGTGGTGAGTGGAGCGGTAGCAGCTGCCTGAAGTCGAGCAGGATGAGAGGTAGCAGACCTCTCGGTGGCAGCTGCTGGAACGGTACGATGGGATCGTGTCTTCAGAGGCATCCTGAACACAGATCAAAAGAAGTCAATACGGCGCAAGATACGATATCATCAAAGAAGGACAGTAATATTTCAAAAGAAAACAATTTCAGAAAAATTAGAAATAGCAATTATTAGATTAGAATTGTTCCTAGTCGTGATTGAGTACACTCTCATCCTAGATCCTATATCATAGAGCAGGCTCGCAGCAGTACAACTAAATTGTTGTACTACCATGACATTGCACTAATTGCGAAGCTCGAGACCTGCGTGGACTGCCACCAAAAATGTGTCACGACCCGCACCCAAAAAATTAGGCATGAGTCGTGGGTACGTCCAACCTACGCCGCAGCATCGACAGTAGAATGCTGTGTAGGTCTACTATCTAGCTAACAATCTCACACAATAATATAAGTACCTGCCAAGATCTCAACTCCAAACAGAGGAACAATATGATAAAGATAACACAAGTACTCAATCATGATCTAAGCACGATAAGATAACAAGGAAGTCTAACAACTACAAAGTCTAAACAACAACTACTACTAAGGACATCAACAATAATAATAATAATAACAACAATATCCTTAATCAAATACAAAACAAGGTCTCAAACCAAAAGCCGGGGATAAATTCGGTACCAAAAGCTAATAAATACAACTGAGGTCCTAGTGATCCCGACTACCAACCCGAAAATCACTCCTGAACTAGGGGGTCCCTGTCTACACCATCGACAGGCTGAGGTCCATAAAATGTCGGACACCAATCTTCCGGATCCTCTAAAAAATATATCCAGTCAGGATTGGAGCAAGTACACCTCTAACAGCAGTTCCAATTAAATGATAAAAACTATAAGCAGTTTTAGTAAGCAACAAAGGTGAAGGAAATGAAGTATGAACAAGAAAATATATATATATATATATCAACTGGTGCATAAAGGTAAAGATACATGAAAATCAGAAGCAAGATAATAATGACTGCATGATACAAGAAATCTAAACTAAGAGCAAGTGTGTGCACAATAACGTGAAGTGAGTCCAGCAAGAGTAAATATAATGAGTCCAGTCCATAAAGTATAAGTGAGACCAGTCAAGAAGTGTAAGTGAGTCTAGACTAGAAAGAATGAACTAGTGTCTCTGAAATACCGGTTTTGACATATAAATGGCTAGGGGTAAGTAAGGCTCACCGCACACTGGGTGTGCGGCTGCTATCATTCCAGATTAGACCAAAGGGAGTGATTCCAGATTTGAGAATATTTATATATCTACTCGAGTATTTCTCCATCCCGACTAGTAGAAGTGAATCCAAGACCAGACACGTAAAATAAATATGAGTCCAGCCAGAAACATGAGTGATGCCTGTAGTGAGTCCTGATGTGATGCCAGTAGGTGATTCCAGAAATAGAGGCCAGAAACATAAAATATACGTGTCGCAAGTAAATGAATCCAGAAATACTAGTCAGTGTCCTGCCAGAAAATCAGATAATACTATACTATAAGCTGAATCATAATAATTATCAGATAATAAAAACTATCAGAGAATGTACTCGCCTGACATCCTGAGCAACTGACGAGGATCGAGGTCCAAACTGGCATCGCAAGGACCTATTACGAAAAGCAAGGTTAAACGGGATTCTAAAGAGTCATACAGATATAAAATAACTAAAAATAAGCTTCTAAGTTGTTCTAGGTCAAACGGGCCAAACCTGTGAAATCTGGATCAAAAAGTCAACCTGGGGTCCAAAAAGTCAACTCTAGGCCGAAACTAGGTCAAAGATTGACTTTGGCGGTCAACCGGGTCAACTCTAGGTCAAATTAGGGTGCCCCTAAAATTCTAGGTCAAAACTAGCTCATTAAGCTAGTAAACCCTCAAACTCGCCTCTTTGAGATACCGGGATACCCTCGGTATCCGATATCTCAACCTACGCTATATACCCCATCTAAACCCACTAATACATATCCTAACACGTATATATATATATATATATATATATATATATATATATATATATATATATATATATATATATATATATATATATATATAAGCATCACTAACTCCATACCTAGGCATAAGCCCAGTACCTCGTCCCGATACCCAATAACTTGAGTATCTCAAGGTATTGCGATACCTCGCCTTACCCCTCTCTACTCTAACTAACTAGCTAACTATCTATATATATACTTATATATACTACTATATGTAAACATCAATATATATATATATATATATATATATATATATATATATATATATATATATATATAACCTAGTATTTAGGCTCAATACCTTATCTCCGATACCTCACTACCTTCAATACCTTGATATCTCAAGGTATTGAGACACCTTACCTTACTCGTCTTATCTCACTAACTAACCTATGTATATACTTATCTATATATATATATATATATATATATATATATATATATATATATATACCTCTAACTATCTATCTATGTTATTATATATATATATATATATATATATATATATATATAATAACATAGATAGATAGTTAGAGGTATATATATATATATATATATATATATATATATATATATATATATATATATATATATATATATATATATATATATATATATATATATATATATATATACATACACTTATCTCTCTCTCTCTCTCTCTCTCTCTCTCTCTCTCTCTATATATATATATATATATATATATATATATATATATATAAAAGGGGGGCGCTATTGCCGCTACCACTTGCTGCTGCTGCCATTGCAAACTGCTGCTGCTACTGCTCTAATTGCTGCGGCTGCTGCTGCTCTCTCTCCCTCTCATCTCTATCTCACTCTCTCTTCCTCTCTCCCTCACTCTCTCACTTATATATATATATATATACACTCACACTATATATATATATATATATATATATATATATATATAGAGAGAGAGAGAGAGAGAGAGAGAGAGAATCGTACAATGGATGAGAAGCTAAACGCTTATGCGGAATTTTATTGATGATAGTAGAAAGTAGTACAAACTATTACAGAAGCACACAAAGAAGCACACAAAGACACACTCTTCAAACTTTCAAAAATAACATCACACCCTTTCACAGAGAGGACTCAGTCTCTATTTATAGCACAAGGGGTCTTCATTGGGAGAATTCAACAACCGGCAGATGTGGGTAGCAAAACCGACGGCTGCAGGTAAGCAGATTCCTTCTTATCAGCAACAATGAGTGTCTGTCTCCATCATCCTTTATGCTTTATTCGCCTTTTTTAAAAGTTTCTGCATCGAAAGTAGTACACGCCAAAGGTAGGTCCCACCATTGTCGGATGTCGATTAAAGATATTCTCTTTAGATAAAGTAAAGTGAACAGTAGTTGCCATCTGTATTCTGGCAACAGTACTCCGTTAGTGCATGCTTGCGTCATCACTTCCGTCATCTGACTGAGTAGTGACTCTCTTATGCATTCTTTTGAAGAAGATTTCTGAGTCTTCTTCATCATGTTCCGATTTAGTGGAACTAACGGACATGCTATCTGTCTCAAATATTGAATCAAACTGGGTTTGCATGTATTTAAGACATTTCTTTTTCAATTCTTTCTCGGTAATTCGAGGATTCTGTCTTCTCAGAGACTCCTTTAGATTCTTCAAAAGACTGTCCTCAATTATTTCCTTTTTGAGCTTAGCTTCAATAAGGTTTTCAGTCTCCTTAATAGATTTTGTACAATTTGTACTTTATCTTTTTCATCTAAACTATTCCACCATTTTATAAAAAAAATCTGACTAAAACAGGAAAATTAAGATGATTAAATTCACATTTAATTATCCATTTGAAAATATATAGGATTTTAAAATGGATAAAGAAATACATAGTACTCTTCCCTTCCAAAAGTTGGTCAGCATTCTGACAGAGAGGATACGAGTGAGTCCAAGTTGCAAATAATTCTTGCAAAGATGGTGGAAGAATTTCCAGTGTGGCACCAAATTGTAACCACCATCTGATAAACCAAGTAGGGATGTCCTGTTTAAGAATTTCAGGACAAATACGAATAAACCAAGAGTGTTTCTATTTACTATTATCAAAGTAAAAACACTTTGGTGAATGCCTCAATGTAATCCCAGTAGAAGTAAGGCATATTGATATTTTTGTCTTTATGAACTAATAATTTAGTTCGATTTGGATGCAGTCCCCATGATTGAGGAGTAATAATGTGACGTATAATTATTTTGTTGTAATTCACGTCACTCCTGACATTATTTGTCTTCTGGTAGAAGTGTTCTATTTCAACAGATTTTGTTGTGAGCAGAATCCCTTCGTAGACATTCCTGTCTTTTCCCTGTACCAGAAATATATTATTTTCCAGATTTTTTTTTAATTTTTAGGGATCATCCATCATTGGGATGTCAGCTTTCTCCAGTTGAAGTATTTTTTCTGTATGATTGTTTTGAGTGAAAATTGTTTCAACCTCAACTGCTTGCTTGTAAGAAGAAACATTGGCTTCTTCGAAGTCTTGAACTTCTTTATTAGAAGATTTTCCTTTTCCAAGAACAATTTTCTTGGATGTTTGATACTTCGACTCATTGGAGCTCGAAGTCATGGGTCTAGGAACCCATGGTTGCTTCCCTTTATTTCTCTTGCTCATTGTTCTGCAAAAATTCACAAGTCAAGAAGTCAGGAAGTGAATTGTCAGTTCCTTTAATATATTCTATATCAAAGTCAAATATAGCTAATTCTGCTTGCCAACGAGCAAATATTTGCTTAGATGCTAGATTTTTAACATCCTTTTCTAGAACAGTTTTAGCAGAGCTACAATCAATTCTTAATAAGAATTTCTTATTAAGTAAATCATCTTGAAATTTGTGAATACATTGAATAATAGAAAGAATTTCTTTCTTAATAGTTGAGCATTTGATTTGAGTATCATTCCATTTTCCTGAATGATATCTTACCAATACTTCTTTATTGGTGTTGGGATTTAATTGTTTTAGTATTTCCCTATAACCAATATCACTAGCATCAGTTTCAACTATTTTAAACCATTCAGCATTAGCTAAATGTAAACAAGGTAAGTTTTTAACATTTTGTTTTATCAATATGACTATTAGTCCAAGGAGCAGGGTTTTTCTTTAATCTTTGATACAAAAATTTTGTATCAGCAGCGATGTTCTTATAGAATTTAGAAACATAATTTAATGCTCCAAGAAATTGCTGTAACTGCTTATTATCAGTTATTTTATCAGAAAATTTAGAAGCAAATTTAATACTTCTATCAATTGG